>JBAMBD010000196.1:0-164365 GCA_037043625.1 Drosophila melanocephala | reverse complement strand
CATAGATATATATTATATATTTTTGCTTATGGTTGGTTGTTTACAGAACATGGAATAATCTGTTAATTAATAGGTGATCATTCAAATCTAGGCTCTCAATGACTGTGTATAATTGATACCGATCAGGATGTAAAGAGAGTATTGACACATTTTCGAATGATAAGATATATATTTGGCATTATTGAATTACTAGAGACTAAAAATGTTTAATAAATCAAATTTTAGCAAATTTTGTTTCAATCTATATGATTCGGATAGGAAATGACAATATCAATTTTGTGCAACACATTTTCGCTTCTTATATTTCCTATAGAAAAACCATGTTACTCAGTTTGTAAGATTGAACCTTGGCAGAATCTGTCGTAAGACGGATGACTGTAGCCTTTTCGCGGTTGTCCGGATAAGTAACACACTTATGTATGTGAAACTAATAAAAGTTTATATCAGAACGCCACGTCACAGCAGACTCATAAAAAGAATAACCCAAAAAAATGGGAGGTGGGGCCGGTGGTGTGTGTGCGGGAGCGTCATGGATTAAAAAAGGGCTTGCCCAAAGCTCAAAAGATTGGGCTTAGGATTTGTTCTAAGTGCCCAGTACCTCGATAGGTGGTTCAAAACTTTCTCCTATACAGGCACAGACGCTTATAGTTGAATAAATTTCGTTTTTTAGGCCTTTTTTATTTAATTGTGTTAGACCCCTCAATGCTTTCAAATGATCTTTCTGTTAAATACATTATTTCTTCATGCTCGCTTCAACACTTTATCTCTTTTAAAGTGAGATAGGTTCAATATTCTTCTTGAGTACATTAGATTGGATATTCTCCTTAACTCTTGACTTGTTTTTATCTCTTCAATAAGCCTTTTGTGGCAATTTTTACTAATCCAACAAATATCATTGTATATTCTGAATGACTCTTTTTATTTTAGTAAATATAACTTGGAGTCTCCATAGCCCAGTGCTACAAAGTTAACTTCTAATAATTGAGAAAACTTTGAGGCCCGGGCTCGGGTTCAAATCTTGTAGAGTGAAATAATTTGGGTCTACTCATAAAACATATAAAGCATACCCAATAAAAGTAGAACAGCTACTACTTAACTACAAAATTGTCAGCATAAAAAAGTCCTTGGAGAGGACTGTGTCTTAGGTTAAATACACTGCGAGGTTGCAAAATGTGGTTGTAGAATGTATTGAATAAAAAAGTTTAAAAAGCACCTGGTAAAGCATGCATTGTTTCTATTATCTCCAGTAATTGGGTATGATTTGTGTGGTGGCCTGTGGTTCCCAGAATTTAGGATAGTGAGTTTACGTGTAAAATACGGGTTAGTAAGCATCCGACGGAAGAGATTGGTACCTTAAATATTAGAGTTTTTTTTAAATATTACTAAAATAAACTATGCATATTTAAAAATCTTTCTTGTTTAATTATTCTTTCGTTAAAGACCCAATTTCATTACTAAATTTGGCAGATTAATCTATTTATTTTCTTTTGAGAATTCTAAGATGAGCTTATAGAGATAAAACTTATTAATGGCTCCAGGAATGAAGCTCCCAAGAATTCTGTAACTAAATCAATAAATCTGTTCAGAGAAATGCAATCAAGGACATCCAAAGCATTGTATACATTTCTCATACTTAACAGAAATCTAAAAAGTAAAAGGCTACAGATACTTTTCAAATCTATTCAAAAACACTTAGATAACAGATTCAAGAACACATGAAATAAAGATTTAATAAATAAACAATAAGCTACTTGAGTATCAAAAAAAAGCCATGGAATAAACGAACCCAGACAAGTTGCAATATAGAATACTTACAATAAATAATTAAAATCATTTTATAGTATTAATCTCACTGGGGTAGAGAAATTTCGAGAAAATGCTTTTCTCAGGAAAAAGATTAATAATCCAAAGATGATTGTATAACCTGTAATTAAAGCAATACCATATTTTTTGAACAAGAACTTATTTAAAATCTCCATAAATGTCTTTTTGAAATAACAAGTAAATTGAATGTTTTGAGTTGGTTGTGCTTCATGAAGAAATTCTTGTTGTTGTTCATAACAAGAACCCGGAACTTTTACAACCTTTATAACTTCCATATGTTTGAAGAGTAAATAATGTATGGGGAATAATGGATTCAAGTATATTAAGTAATTATCCTCATTCCATTTTTTCGTAGGACCCCAAGTTGAGGCAAAACTGGTAAGTGCTGAAAAGACAATTAACATAAAATAAACACATGCTCCCCAAAACTTAGATTTCTGCATGACAAATATTAAAAGATTCTTAAGGAAAAAGTGTAAGTGATCAGAAAAAAAGGTTTTTACAAACATGAGAAAAATGAAAACTTCTCTCTTTTTATAGCAGTCAGATATAAATAGAATTAGCCAAAAGGGTAGATAGAAAATTATCCTACTGATAAAAATAAAGAATAAGTTGGCAAAAAGGAATGAATCGACAGAATACATAGAATAAGAAATTTCTTTAGTAGCCTGGACCACACTAGGACTAACGTTAAAGCTCAATATTTCCCTCAGAGTAATTTGAATATGAATTGAGTCTATAAAAAATGACAATACATTAATAATATCAAAAGCGTTTATAAGTGTAGGGAAAAATAACGGCATCGTCTCAATTATATCTTTTTTTCCGCTATTATAGAACTTTATGATGAGAGCCATTGCTGCTCCAAGTATCAATGAAAAAAAGTACTTTTTATATCCGAAAAAAGGTGATAACTTCAAAAGCCTGAAAGCATATCCAAAATTGACCCATTCGAAATCAAGATTTCTAGACTTATTTTTAGTAAATTTGGGATTCTTCAAATTCCACTTATCATCTAACTTGGTGCAGTAGTTGGCAATCTTGGGTCTCAACTGTTCAATCTCGTCAAATTTAGAGCCCGCACTGAATGCTTCAAGCATAAATTGAGGTATTCCAAAGCCAGGAACTAATCCAAACGATTTACTTTCTAGGAACTCGTTTATGTCTTCCCGTTTACCGGAATAAATTTTAAAACCCTCATGTAGAAATAGTAAGGTATCAAAATTTTCAAATACCTTAATATCAGGCTAATGAACACTCATAATAACTGTTAGATTTTGATCTGTTGTGAATTTCACCATAAAATCAATAAAGGCCTTTGCCAAGCTACTGTCCAATTCTGAAATTGGTTCGTCGAGCAGAATTACCTTCGATGTGGATAGCAAAGCCATGGCAACGTGGACCCTTTTTCTTTCACCGCCTGAGAGAGATGAAATTTGTGTAGTTAAAACGTCTTCAAGTCTCAGTCCTTTAACAAGTCTATTAAAATGCTCATCTGGGATCTCAGAGTGTAGATCCATAACATCCCTAAAAGCCTGCTCGGGTGTTTTATCTTCGATTTTGAATTGGCTTTGCTCTACCAAGGAAACATCACGATACCATTTAACTGGATCTCTTTCTATTCCATTGTATAAGACAGATCCAGATGTTATTGCATTCTCTTCACATTTGCCATAAAGCAAACCCAAAAAGAAGGTTTTACCGCTACCACTTGGTCCCATTATTGCATGAATCTTTCCTGGTTCAAATTTTGCACTAACATCTTTCAAGATATATCGCATGCCTTTCTTGTTAACGTGCTTGACTGCAAGACTCATATCCTTCACTTCAATCATGGGGTTTTCAAAGAAATTTATTATATAGTGATTTTTTTAATTAATCCGGTATTTCCTACTTAACTTTTGATTAAAATAATTATTTTATTTTTGATTGATTAATTTGAAAAATTTTATATAAAAATTTTTAATTTTAGAAAAATCAAAAAATAAAATTCGACAAATTTCTAAAGGTTGTAAATCTTGCTTCTATCACGAATTAAAAAATAATTTGATTGGTTTATCGGAATAAATTTGTTTAATTAGAGATAAGAAATACATTTATTTCTCAATTTCAATCAACTGAGAGAATTACGATTTTACCATGTAAATTTCAATATTAGGAGATTCAGAATTTGAACTGGCTTATCCCATTAGAAACTATCTATGATAAAATTTTCGTAAGCAATGTCTACCCCATCCCGCTTTAAACAAAACACAACACCAACATTGATTGGAATATTAAAGGAGTTATTCTATGTGAGTTTTTAGATTTGATAAAGTGGAATTTTTTGAATAGATAAATTATTATCTATTTCTTAAAGAAATTCTATCTTTTGATAGTGATTTTGATATTTCTGCAATCACACTTTCTCCATAAAAGGATTCTTTTGAGATTGCAGCCGAGTTTCTCAGCTGTCTAATCGTTGGCTGGGCAGAATCTGTCGTAGGACGGATGACTGTAGCCTTTTCGTGGTTGCCCGGATAAGTAATACACTCATATTTGTGAAACTAATAACAGTTTATATCAGAACGTCACAGCCTCGTCAAAAAAAAAGAAAACCCGAAAAAAAGGGGAGTTGGGGCCGGATGGTTTACATGCGGGGGCGGGTGCAGCATGCACATATAAAAAAGGGCTTGCTCGAGAGAGTGGGCTTGGGATTTGTTCTAAGTGCCCAGGACCTCAGTAGGAGGTTTAAAATTTCCTCCTATAAAGGCACAGGCGCTTCTAGTTGAATAAATTTCGTTTTTTTTTGTCTAATAGTTGGGATAAATTTACAAGAAAGTAAAAGATGTATTATTCAACAATTTTCAGAAATTCATTTTAATAAAATCACATCATCAAAAAATTTTAATTAATTTACTGAAGGTACGCTTTTTACACGTAAACTTACTATCCTAAATTCTGGTGACCATCGGCCACCATCCCGGTCATACCCTAGCAAGCTTTGGTTAATGGGGATGAGAGAAATTTGCATGCTTGGTCAGAGATTTTACCATCTGCTTTTCAAACATTTATATTCAATACTTTCTACAATCACATTTGCAACCTAGCAGTCTATTTAACCTATAACGGAGTCCTCTCCGAGAAGGATGCATCTATCGAGGGATGGATGGATGAGCAAAAGGACGAGGAAGATATCTAATGAGAAAGTTGATCGCCAGCTTTTAAAGTCCCTGATTCTAATAGTAAAAAAAATAAAAACGAAATTTATTCAACTAGAAGCGCCTGTGTCTCAATAGGAGGAAATTTTAAACCTCTTACTGAGGTCCTGGGCACTTAGAACAAATCCTAAGCCCACTATTTCGAGCTTCGGCAAGCCCTTTTTATCCATGCCGCACACACATACGCACACACACACGCATGTATACCATCCGCTCCACCTTCCCTTTTTTCGGGGTTTTCTTTTTATGAGTCGGCTGGCTGTGACGTTCTGATATAAACTATCTTGGTTTACACACATAAGTATGTTACTTATCCGGGAAACCATGAAAAGGCTACAGTCATCCGTCTCACGACAGATTCTGCCCAGGATTCTAATAGTTGACGACTCGAAACAAGCCCCATACGAGTATGACAGAAATCGCAGCGACCATCAGGTGTGCACAGATGGCCTACGAATTAGAGAGCATGAAACCCAGGGCACCCTCTAAATGGAAAGATAGTATCGATAAAAGATATTAAACCTTCAAGTTCTTAGTGATTTACTTGGTAAGTCACAAAAGAACGAGAAGCTATCCAGAGAGGACAAGAGAAAATGCCTGACATTTATGAGTCAGGAAAAACTCAAACTGGGGAATTCAATGGACTGTACTGAGGCAATTTCTCGAATCATGGAAAAAATCTTGATCTACAAGAAAAAGATGGAAATGCATGAGAAGAGAAAAGACTTCTCCAAAGCCAACCGATCCTTTGAACTCTATAGAAGACAATTCTATAGAAGTTTATCTGGTGAGGTGGCCAAGGAAAGTAATGTCCCAGTTCTCGAAGTTAAAGACTATTGGTCCAATATGTAGATCAAGTCTGACACCGAGAGAAGCCAAGATCAATTTGAAGATTATCAAAGAGAACATGTAGATGGAGATAGGAAATTTGACAACGTCCCTCCTTTGAAGAGTTCCAGAAGACCATCAGCTTTCTTCCAAATTGGAAAGCTGCTGGTCCAGATGGAGTCTATAATTTCTTTATAAAGAAATTGACACCTCTTCATGAAAGTCTATATGAGACAATCAAAGGCATTTGTGTGAATTCTAAATGTGAAGATGATTGGTTTTACAAAGGTATCACATACCTTATTCCCAAAGGAGATCCTCAAACAGGAGGAGACTTCAGGTCTATAACCTGTATGTCGAATCTATATAAACTCACAACTAAATGTGTTACGCAAGTAATGCAAAACATTGTTGAGTTTAGAGGTCTCTTGAGTGAAAACCAACTCGGAACTGTAAGAATGGTCCAAGGAGCAAAAGAGCAAGCATTGTTAAATCTAGCCATCAACAAAGAGCATTCCAACTTTTTAAAAACTGCTTGGATAGATGTCAAAAAGGCGTTTGATTCGGTTGATCACGACTACTTTATCAAATGTATAGAGAGCCTGAAATTCCCTGAGTGGATCACAAGCTTCCTTAAAGACACTATTTCAAGATGGAAAGTTGATGTTAGATTTAATGGTGAATCAATTCTTGAGAAAAGGTTAGAGAGAGGAATTCTACAGGGAGACAGCCTGTCCCCTCTCTTATTTGTATTATGCATGGATCCACTAAGCCGAAAGCTTATGCCAAATATCAGAAAGTCGGTGTTAAAACCGAATCTGATATGTGTATTACAAATTACCTTTTATTCATTGACGATTTGAAATTACTTGCTGAATCTGAAGAAGAACTTGAAAGAATGATGAATGAGACAAAATCGTTCTGTAAAGCAATTGGCTTGGAAATGAATAAGACCAAATCCGCAACCAATAGCAAAGTTTGTGAATCAGATGCTACGTTTTTGGAAGGTAAAAGAAAGCTACAAATACCTGGGAATTATTGAGACAGCTAGTAGCACAATATCCAAAGATTCCTTTGAAAACGTAAGAAGTGAAATTTTAAAAAGAATCAAGAATTTGTGTGAAAGCAACCTGAATGCAAAGAATTTATTCAAAGCGATAAATGAGCATACAGTGTCTGTGATTAACTACCATATAGGAGTATTAAAGCTTGAACCAGAAGAACATGTCAAACTCGATGAATCCATTAGGAAAGTACTAATGGAATACAAAGTCCACTTGCAGCCAACAAGCAAAGAAAGGCTGGATTTGCCAAGAGCCATTATGGGAAGAGGAATGTTCAATATTGAACATAAGAGTGAGAGTATGCTCTTCAATTGAAGAATTCCTGGAAAAATCAAGAAATATGTCTTTAAGGCGAAATGCCATACTCTCCACTATTGACAAATACATAAGACTGAAGTACAATACAGAAGGCGAGATTACCAAGGAATCTCTTTATAAATCACAGATTAAATCCCTAATGACCAATATTAAAAAGCAAACAACTCCACGAAAGGTTGTTTAGGGTCTGTGATCATGAACTTGCCTCCATTAAAGATTCTTCAGTATGGCTTACCAAAGGAAATATGACAAGAGATGAAGAAACTTTAATGGAGGAAAGTTCAGGATAAAAAATATTTTTGAGAAAAAGTCAAGTGGCCACATTGCAAACGCTGTGTCAAAGACAGTAGATCATCTTGCTTCTAAATGCGACCGTATGCTAGGTCATGATTACATGAAAAGACATAATGAAGTATTAAGATGCATACATTTATCACTTTGTAGAAGATTTGGAATTGTGGAAGACAAGAAAATTGAAATCTCACTTGCTAAAGAAGCAGCAACATGCGGGTGCGACATCATAGGGCTGTTCGAAGCTCGAAAGAGTGAAATTGATTTATTACAAATGCCCAGGACCTTAATAGGAGATTAAAATTTCCTCCTGTAGAGGCACGGATGCTTCTAATTTAATAAATTTCATTTTTTTTCCAGAAGTTGTAGTAGTGAAAATATCGAGATTCGAGTAGATACAGAATCAAGATAGACTAGATATCTTCTATATGATAAAAAGAAATAACTCTGATCGAGTTGGAATCACCAATCTTGACCTATTAACTCAAGTTGAAAATGAAAAAACTAGAAAATACGATTTAATAGCAAACGAGTTATCATTGATTTACAAGCGCAAAGTGAATATAATTCCATATGTAATGACCTGGGAAGGGCTGGTAACGAAATACCACAACAAGTATAGTAAAGAGATAGGAATTGAGCCAAAAGTCGAAGCGTACATCCAGTCCATTGTACTCAAGAAGACCTCGAGTCTAATTCATTTGAAAGACGACGAAGTATTGAAGAGGCGGACAACCATGTGAGTGTTGAGCAGTTAGTGCTTAGATCATCGGGTGGAGACAAGAGACTTAGTATGGAATAAATCTAAGAGTAATTATTAGATTACCCATTAGGTAAATTTATTTTGGTTTGTTGTCTTCGCTATACAATTTTTTCATTTTCTTGATGATATCTGTTTATTATTCAAAATTTCTTATTGTGTATAAAATGATGTATTTAAATTCACCGGAGAATAATCGTCCAGAAATATGTTGAAGAGAATCATTGCTATTTTATGAATTTTAATAGGAAATCCTATTCCTATGATCATTAACATCAAGCAATCTATTCAGCATAGATATGTCAAGTTCATTTCTTCCAAAAAACCTAAATTAATGGGGAATATAAACTGTTCCAATGCTATCACATACAAATCTAGTATTTAAAGAAGAAGCCTTATTTCATGATATTGTATCCATATCTCAACTTGACAATCATATGATTATAGATAATAGAGGAAAACTATTGAATAAAAATAATATTTTCTGGGTCATTGTAAGCGTATGATAAACCAATTGGTTACTTATCATTGATCGCTTTACACCAATTACATTACGAGGAAAGTATGCTAATATTATATTGTTACAATTTTTGTAAAATCCGTTATTCAGCATAGCAATCAGTTTCAAAATTAATATCAAATGTCAAAATTTTAAATCGAAAATTAAAAGACTACCTTGAGCTGTCAAAATCTCTTACATGAAAATTTTTATGACAGCACTTTCCCGCTAAATAAAGTTCCCTCCAAAAACGAGTATAAATTTGGAAATAGCTGATCCCCCATGATTATACACGAAACACACTACATGATGACTAAATCCTTATGTTTCGCTTCTCTGTTGCAGCGTCTTCTCCCGAGAGGATGTGACAGAAGGTTATTCTTTACAACATCTGTGATTCTAATTTAAATTTCAAATTTACCAATGAAGACTTTGTTCACTGACATCAAAATATTAATATCTTTCTAATTAAAATTTTCATCCTGTTTTGGAAATCCATTCACAATCTATGTTTTGGCTTATGCCATAATGAGTATAGGAGCTCATTATCTACTTCATATATTTTAATTTAGTTCACTATCTGCAGCAGTTTTATCAAGATACGAATATTTTTAAGAATTTTAGTACTAGAGCTCGTTTTTCTCTGTAATCCAGTATTATGTCACTTTTAATAAGAAGGGTCCAATTATTTTCCTTAACACAATTTGGCCTTGAGTCTTAAGTTTGATTTTTACTTTCTCACAATTGACTATGATGGATATCTTTATCTCAACACAGAAAAAAAATGTTACACATTTTGTATACGCTTCCATACAGTCAATTGTAAATAAGTAGATATTCGAATTACAATAATTTATTAAAGATGAAAATCCTTTTCAGAAATAAAAATAACAGTCAATATGTATGTATATTGTTGATAGATTTTCAAATTATGATTGATTAATAATTATCAAGTTTACAGCAATTTAGTAGATACTTCAAACTTTTAATAGAAAAAATCGGGAACTACGCCTCTTCTTCAACTATTTTATTCAAGTCTAAAAATTCAATATAATATATTGAGATTACAGCATCATATCCTGAAAGATTAAAATAATATGTTTATTTATTAATTAATTTAATCAATTTTGATTGGCTAGTTGATCGTTGAGTGCTAAATAATTGGATATATATGGCATGATTTTATTACTGAATTTATATCAATGAGATTAATATGATTTGTCTTTACTCAATTCTATATACAATTTTGACTTCAAAAAGAGAATTAAACTTATGCAAGAAATCAATGTAATTGCTTAGTAACCAAATAATAATTCAGAAGTTTTAAGGAATAATTCTTTAGATTTGAAAGATAAATCAAGAAACCAGTTGTAATTATTTAATAACAGAAGAACAGTGATTTTTAATCATTAAAATTTAGTAGAATTGTACTTGAATTATAGAAAGGGAAAGAACACGCAAAATTTAGATTCAATGAAACAGTTAAAACGAAATACTCATGGAAATATCTGATTTTTTGCTTAATATATTTAAATTTATTTATGATCTTAACATTTTACTATCGTAAAAAAGAATTACTGAAATTTCGAAATTTGCTTAATGATCTGGAAAGGCTAACTAATATAATAGTATTGATTGATAACGAGTAGAGCAATAAATAATAACGTCAAAGAAGCATAAGCATCAAAAATTCAAAGCAAAACATTGCCCAAAGAGAAAAGAAATAATAAAATTAATTTATTATAAGCTACCAGAAGTAGAGGAGAAAAGTTAAAAGCATTTTTTATAAATGATTCTAACCACAGAAATAACTGTATATATAAGACTACTAGCAATCATAAATAATGAAGAGTATTTCATAGTATTGTTCGTAGATTTCAAAGAGGCAAGATAAGCAAACAATGCAGGGAAAGTAAACGAAAGTGGGCAGAAAAAAATGAATCCGGCTATGTCAGTAATAATGCCAATATTTAAATTTGGCCATCCCAAAGAACAAACGATGACCGCACACAACAGAGCAAGAGTTGATCTTGAGCTTAGACGAGAATTCTTGGAGCCTAAATTCTCAAGAGCCAAAGTTCTTAAAATTCTAATTGCAGGAAATATACTAAAAATAATAGCAATAAAGAAAATTGGTGAAAATACAGAATTAATGACTACTGGAAGATATAGAAGCCATGATTTATCCTCAATGTTGCAAGCTTTCTTAATCTCATCTCTTTTGCTTTTTGTCTGCAGGGTTTTTAGAACTGACTCGTCTAGACATTGCAAACCGATACCTTTGAATCCACAAAGAGCAACAAAAGAATAAAGAATAGTTCCAAAAATAGAAGAAAACCCACAGATCTTAATCATGTTACGAGGAGATTGATCTTGGAAATCAGCTTTTAAATCAAGAAAAGAAGATTGGCAATGAAGAGCAAAAACTATAGAAGGCAAAGCCGACTCCAAGCCTTTAAATAAAGACTTTTGAGGTTTATGATTGTAAACACTTGAAATTGTAGTTGTAGAGCCTGATTTATTCGAAAAGACATTATCTTTGAACAAATAGACATTACTTTTAAAAGCGTAAATGGACATAGATGCAATAAAGACTGCTACCGCGAATAAACTGATATTGGCGCAATTGGCTAAAGAATTGAGATCCTTCCGTCGCAAGAAAAAATAAAGGGCAACACAGATTATAATCAAGCACAAAGCTCTGAATATTTTAGGACTGATTATTTGATTCCCATCTTGATCAATTAAAAATTGATCGTAGATAACATATTTCAAGATATCACGCAAATTTCCGATAAAGCTAAAGGAGCTAGTTAGAGCTCCAAAAACAAGACATAATTGAACACCAAGTTTGAGAAATTTTGAAAAGAAAGATCCAATGTCTTCATAAGTCAGTGCCTGTTTCTCTTTGACAGTGTCTTTCTCATTAGCATTAATATAGTCAGATGTAAAAGACATGAAATACAATGAACCAAATGTGATAATGCAAACCATGAGCATTAGCAAAGAACCATATACCACGCCGAGATGATAGACAACTTATGGCATGAATGTAATACCGCCTCCTAATGTTGTGGCAATAGTCTTTGTGACAGCTGTAAAGTTGTTCGACTTTCTAGTGATTATCATGGGTAGAAAAATCAGAAAATTTAAAAGGAATGAAAAATTTTTATCGAGCAATTTAACTGATTTTTTTTTTTAAATTAAAAATTAAATGTGATGCGAAATTCTATCCATCAGAGATTTTGAATCAAAATCTTTTATCTTTGAATCAGCCAATTTCAACTTAAAAATAAATGTTATTCTTTTTTATAAAATTTCTGAGAAATTCGAATATGTTCAAAAAATCATAAAATTGTTTTTAAAATTTTAAATCTGATAATTTTACTCATTTATGTAAGAACAAAGATAAATTGAATGTATTTATATAACGGATAATCTGATAATTACTTTTTGATTGATTCCGTATAAAGTCTCTTGTTTACACCCGATGATCTGAGCACTAATCTCAAGACTACCATTGTTTTCCGAATATTTGCGAACAAAGATAAATACTAATAATTAATGAAATACAATCTGGGAAATCGATTACTAGTTCCTTTATTTTATACAATCTAAATAAAGTAAGAATTTACATAATGAGTAATCTAATAATTATCAATTGCTCTTTGATTGATTCCGTGTAAAGTCTCTTGTCTACACCCGATAAAAATTAAATAAAGCAATATATAATTTAAATTGTCAATCCAAAATTTAAAATGGAAATCAAATTATTTTTATTTAAAAGGAGATGATGAAGATGGAAAGAGATTCCCTAATTGGTTCTTCGAGATACCAATCATTCGTGTTGCTTTCAAAATTGCTTCAATAAAATTTTTTCCCTTCTGCATGATCTTCCTTCGCTTTTTCAGTCAATTCTTCTTTTTGATCTAATTTCAAAAACCGTTTTTTTTTATTAATAAAATTCTATTTGATTTGCTGTAAAAAATAAAACTAAAGGGATTTCTTTCGAAATAAAAATAAAAGGGGCGAAGTTTTTAATTGTTTCTGGATTTCTTGGAATGTGTTTTTAATTTTAATATTTGTTTTAAATTTTGTATTTTCAGTTAGAAAAAAAAGAATTATGACGAATCTGTGGTATTCCTTCACAAAGTAATCAAGAAATTATTTTTTCTTAAATAATGCTTTATATTATAATAGTTTTGTTTATATGCCATGATCTAAATATAATTGATTACAAAATATCACAATAAATGTACTAAGGAAATAGGATTATATTATATGGCAGATACATACATCAAATTTATGGATTCAAGAAAACTCTCGACTCTGTTTCTTTTGAAAAGAATAATAATCATGAAAAGATTTCTTCAATGAAGGATAAATTACCGGAAAGACAAGTAGAATTGTGAGTTTAAAGCTTCCCAGAGAAAAGTATTTAAAATAATCAACATCCTTTACTTTTTATTAAATACTTAGTCAAAGATTATTATTGGCCCTCATAGTTGACTCGGATGAATGTAAATTAGTTATTGAAGATTTGTTATGCACTGTCATTCCATGGATGTATCTCGAATTCCCTACTTTTATAACTATATAAATAAATATAATCATCATTGATATCAGGATCTTTGGCAATTATAAATAATGTTCTAAAGTGTAATGGATACACTTCCGATAGTAATAAAGCTTCGGAATATAGAGTTGACGTTCGGATTACAATCATTTTATCTAATATTTACAGACTATAATGATCAGTCACAAATATTTCATTTTTTATTGTATTGTTATATAAATTGTGAAGAACCAATTAGCAGATCTACAATATTTCTCATGATCAGTTCTGAAAATTCAATGGCTGTAATCCATCTATGATGAGATTTCAGTGCAAATATTATTAAATAAATTTGTATAAATAGTAGAATCAAAAAGTCAAAAGTCAATTTTGAGATGACAAATGCCTACTCTTATAGGCTACAAGAAATTATCATGTCTTGGTGGTTTTAAACGATCTCAATACCGATATAATGAATTACTATATCGACCTTTTGATTATTGTAGGAATAATTGGAATTAGTCATTCATTAGCTAAAAAATTCTTTATATGATTTGAATTAATATTTATTAGGAAGTAAACATATGTTTACCGCATACTTAATTAATTTTTTTAATAATTTCAGAATTGCTGATTTCATTTTTCATTTATGTCTATAAATTTTATCTTAGATAAGAAGTTTTAAATTTAAACGGAATTATCCAGCGAAGGAGTTTAAGCCCGACAGTGATTTTAAATAAAAGATTTATTGTAAGTATAAATAAGACAGGAATGATTGTTATGAAATATATCTCAATGATAGTAATTATTTGGTATTTTTTAAATTCAATTTTCGGTAAATCATGTTAAGATACCTTTTTAGGAAAGAGAAAATCCAACTGAAATTCTTCATGTATAAATCACACCAATGAAATATCATTATCGCCCGAGTTTATTATATTTTGAAAGTTCAAGAGTAATTGTAAAGTTGGAAATGTTCGTGATCTTTGTGGTTTATCTCACTCTTATGACAATCGAATTATAATTGATTACAGAAAAATCAGAAATCATATTTAATAAATCAATTCGAAGGAATGTTATCATTTTAGCAATGATATTCAGTTGATAAAACCCGCAACAAATCATAAAATCTAAGATACAAATACAAAATCGAAAAAACCCAATTTATTTTGCCAAGTTGCAATAATTAATGTTTGATTAATGAAAATTTTACTATCAAAATGATTGTTATCAACTTGGTTCAACAAAGATCAAAAACACTTAAAGGATGGCTCCAAATACGGGAAAATTCAACACCCATTAATCACTGATGCACTTTGATAAATAGGGACATGTATGCGTATTACATCCAAATTTGAATGGTTTCGTGTCCATATATATATTTGCTCTAGCAAAACACCACATACATCCAAATCACTACAATATAAATGTAGTGTTGTCGCAGAAGACAATTTACAGATGCTTTGCTCACTTGCTCTGGTTTGATTCCATATCGGACTGACCATAATAATCTCATAATTTACAATCCAACAACAATATCAATGAATATTTTAAGATTGACTTATTTATCTTAGAAACCAGCATTTACTTATTTTATCGATAAGATAAATGTGCTTATAGAATTTTTTTCGCTGTAAAGTTAAATATTTTCTTGATTTCGGTTATTGATTCAATTAATATGAGAGCTATTAAGAGAAATTAATATTCATATGTAACTATATTTTTATCGCTTATAACGCTTTTTTTATTTGGTAAGTAACTTGTATAAGTGAATATTTTATCGGTATTTAATATCTTAGTTGGAGCTCCTTAATTGATCTAAGTAAAGAAATTTTAGGATTGTTTTATTCAATATTTTTTTTTTTAAATCAATTCAATAGATCTGGCAGGCTTTCCTTACAAGATTTGAAAATTTTTCTTTTAAACGAATTTACTTCGTAAAATAAATATTAATATGATTGATTTAAACAGATATATTTTTTATTTAATAAAATTCCTGAAATCTTTAAGTTAACAATTCTTGAAATCTTTAAATTAACAGTCATAATATATTGTCTTGAGCATTTCTTTTCTGTTCTAAGTGCTTTTCCTTAATGAATCAACAATTTGTGTTTCTATAATTTTAATGAGCGTTGAGCTAAATCATTTGTTCATTCTCAAACAAAATGTCGACAAAACTAGAACAATTAAAATGCCCTAAATGGCAAATGGTCAAACTCTTTCACAGCATATAGAAGAAATAAGCAAAGATGTTGATTGCTAACTTGTTTTTAACTCTGATTGTCATTTAAATGAATATATCCATGAAAATGATAGAAGAATTTATAAAATTTCAAATTTTTCAGGATCAGCTGGAATAGTTATTCTTTCTAAAAATCCAGTTCTCTTGACTGATTCAAGATATTATATAGCTGCCGCTCGTGAATCTAAATATCCATTATACAAAGGAAAATTAGAGGATTACCTAATCCAAGAGAAAATCAAAACAATTAGTTTCGATACAAAAGCGATCTCATCAAAGAGATTTAACGCCTTGCAGGATTTCTTTGAAGAAAATAAAATTACATTTATCGAAACACATTTTCAATGGAAGGAAAATCACAACCTTGATTCTAAGATAATTGATTTGGAAAAGGTCTTTTTAAAGGATTTCCTAGATTTCGATTCTTTAAGAAATCAAGATAAATTTTATAATGAAGACAGTAAAGAAACAAGTTTTACAGATAATTTTGCTTTATTCAAAATTGATCACAATAAGTGTGTAACTGGGATGGGATATAAAGATAAAATATCTAAAATTAGAGATGTCATTGGGGATAAAGTGTTATTGATATCAGAACTTGATACAATTGCATGGGTTCTTAATCTCAGAGGGAATGACATAGAATATAATCCATTGTTTTACTCATACCTTATTATTGACAGGGAAAGTATTTTATTATTTGTTGTTTTTCGGCCAACCAGAATATATTCCTGTAGATTTAAAACATGACTACACTTTGGTTTTGAAAGGGCAGTTGAATTCTATGATGAAAATCTACAAAGATGATTCATATTCTTTAATTGATGAAATTTCACGATCATTTTTAAAAAGTGAAGACAAAGATTTTGGCCATACTACCGGGCATGGAGTTGGACATTTCCTATGTGTTCATGAAAATCCGCCTGTTATTTCTACAAGGCCTGGAGAAAAAATTTCATCTAACCAAGTATTCCCAATTGAACCTGGATATTATAAAGAAGACTGCTATGGAATCAGAATTGAGAATTTGGTAGTTTCCAGGGAAATTGAATCTTCTATTTCTTTGATAAATATTACGCTTGTTCCTTATCAAAACAATTTGTTAAACTTGGATATTATGACAAAGAAAGAAAAACATTTTTATAACGAATGTAATACAAGATGCCTGAATCTTCTACAAAATTATTTGTCGAAAGATGCTTTTCTTTTTCTTAAAGAGGAATGTTTCATCATTGAATAACAATTTTCATTCAAATTAATATTCATCATTTAAATCTTGCAAATTTTGTTTTAATTTCTAATTATTTTGCAAGGATATGGATTATATTGCAATTATTGGAAGTGATATCTCTTTTCTTAATGAAATAATTGAATCATCGGCCATTTCTCTGTAATTCAATAATAAATTTACTTGACAAATGTATTTAATAAAATAGATATAATAGTGAATAACTTCAATTTAGAAAAGAGCATCTTTCCATATTTGTATTACTATTAATTTGTTCAACTATTTTGTATTCTTATATTCGATATAGCATTACAGCAGTGCCAGCAAGAAAAGCATTTTCATTCTGTCTTGTTGTACAATGAATACTTTATGATGCTGAAATTTAGTGCTACCATAAGAGATTGGCTATCCTTTATCAAGTCCTTAAAAATTTTATTATTTGTAAAAATATAGTAATGAGGGGACAGAAGTTATTTGAAAACAAGTTTATTGTAGAAGATAAAGATATAGCAATCGGGTATTTCGACTCATTATCATCCTGTGTAGCGTTTGGTTTCAAAATGCCAAATGATTCTTGAAAATAGTAAATAAAGAATGAACAAATGCCATATCATTTAATGTATCAAATATATATGATACCCATAACTATCATAAGCAATCGGTGTTTAATAGGGCTTTGGCTTGAATTTTGAATGTTTCGTTCAATATCTTATCGATCTTGACTTTGACTGTTTTAATGATCCAAGTTAAATTTTTAGATACCAATCTGATAAAGGGGTTTTGCTGATCATTAACTAGCTATAGCAATATTGTGAGAATAAATTAATTATTTATTTATTTGTTCCTATTTTGAAAATATACTCATTAAAAATGAAATAAATCAGTTATACAATTATTAAAAATATTTAGATTTTTAAGGGGTGAGACTCAAGTTGAAAATGAAAAAACTAGAAAATACGATTTAATAGCAAACGAGTTATCATTGATTTACAAGTGCAAAGTGAACATAATTCCATATGTAATGACTTGGGAAGGGCTGGTAACAAAATACCACAACAAGTATAGTAAAGAGATAGGAATTGAGCCAAAAGTCGAAGCGTACATTCAGTCTATTGTACTCAAGAAGACTCTCGAGTCTATTTCATTTGAAAGACGACGAAGTATTGAAGAGGCGGACAACCATGTGAGTCTTGAGCAGTTAGTGCTTAGATCATCGGGTGGAGATAAGAGTACCGACACGGAATCAATTAAAGAATAATTGATAATCCTTAGATTACCCATTAAATAAATTCATTCATTAAGGGGTGATTAAAAAATACCATCAGTGGGGTTCGAACCCACGCACTCTCAGAGTAACAGATCTTAAGTCTGCCGCCTTAGACCACTCGGCCATGATGGTTAATTTATCGAATAATTAATTATAAAACATATCAATAACCAATGTAATATTTGCATATCGTATCATCTTAATCAATCTTTAAAGCAATGATATTTATTCAATTAATTGCATATTCTAGATATCAATATCGATAGAAACAATTAAATCAATTGTAACTATTAGTAAATGACTCATTTTTTCGAATATAATTGAATGAATGAATTTTATTATAGCTTATGATATCCAATAGTTCAATTCGTTTATGAACAGCAATCAATAAGCTATCGTAGGAATCAATGGCATATTTCTTTCAAGTATTGATAAAGTTTAAACTATATAAAAAAATTTTTATTATCTTTTGATGAATTCAAAATCAAAGAAATTCAATTGATAAATCTTTTAGTAGAAATTACATCTCAATTTATAAATTGGCGTAAATAACCATTTCAATAAAAATTTAAAGAACATGAATTTTATAATTTCTATTCCCAAACTTGAAATTCAGGCAATTTGAATACGAAGTATTAAAAATTGTAATAAAAAATATTACTGCTGATTCATGTAACAAGATCAAATGTAATTATTTTTCTAAAATATTACCTGTGTGAGATAAAAAAATACATCAAAATAACTCTAATATTGAAGATACCAATTTCCTTGGTCAGATGATTATTAAAATGCTTTTCATACATAAACTCATTACCCAAACCCAAATTCAGGTGGCAAGTCGATCATATCCTGGTAGACTTTTGTTACTGGAGACAAGAAGAGAAATGCATGATTGGAAGGTGGATTTTCAAATTTTTTTTTCAAAGCATTCTAAAATCACCTTTCGCAATCTTATGATCTTCTTCTCCAAGGATTCTTATGACCAGCAATTTTCTTCTGAAATAGTAGCTATCTATTTTATTATATACGCTTTTACGATGGGATCCAAATTAGTTCACACATCAAGATTCGAACCCGATCTTCAAGTTTTTTGTAATTGGCGACGTCAAATTCACACCACTGGACTATAGGGTTTTATAAAAAAGTTTCAAAGAATTATGAAAAACTTTGCCAGTCTCTTAATCGAAATAGGGAAATATTCAATACCCCAAGACCTTACTCATGTGACTTATTCTTTTACTATAGTTTAGAATCATTTATGTTTATCGAATGTTGTAGATCATGGATTACTTATTTGTTAATGTAGTTGACCAATCATTTTTTCTTCATCTCTCCTTATTATTACCTAAATCACTAGTTTTTATATTAATCCAACAAATGAATGAATAATAATAATCTTATATGAATTATTAGAGATTTAACTGTTAGTTATTAAAACTCCTTTATAGATAAAAAATGGCAAAAATTAAATATAAGATAATTTATAAAAGTTATTTATTATTTTCTTCCTTTTATCTGACTAAACAAGTCCAACTGTCTTAAAAACTATTATATTCACTCCCCGTGGAATACCACAACTTCTTATAAGAATAAAGCAAATGATCCAGTTTCAGAAAAGAATAAATATTTGAAATAGTCATCTTTCGCTTTTTACAAACCAAAGAGCTTCAATTTTATAATTTAAACTAATCTGAATTACTTTGGTGAAGAAATAAGATCAATACTTTAGTAAGACAAAAATTCTGATCAGTAATTAATCTAGATTTTCATAGACTATAAGTGGTACTTATGATGGAATAAGATCAATACCAATGTAAGGGTATCAGTGAAACTTGTTAAATAATTGATTCATCTTATTTCTTTAAACAATTTCGTTGGTCATTGTTTTATTCAATTTCGAAATGGATTTACTTTCTGTAATTGAATAATTGGTGATTTCATGACAGGTTTGAGATTTACGAGCTACTTTAGACAGATCTATACTGATTATACCGATTAGAACATGTTTTACTCGTTAATAAATTCAACTATAATGTTTTCTAAAAAAATATATTTCAATGCAAGAAGCGAAAATCTTCAAAGTGCTTTAAAAATTTTTATTTGAAAAATAGTTTCATGAATTTTATTTTTGATCGACTTTAAATTTTATGTTAAATACAATGGTAATAACATTATCACGGATATCCTAGGCGTATTACAGTCTTTTTAATCATTAAAAATTCCAAACAATCAAAAATTTTAAATATAGTTTTTTTGGTATAAATAATGATTAAAATGTCAAAAATTATAATTCATGAAATAAATGGATAAGACAATCAGTTAAAAAAGCTCTTAAAAGTATATATTCTGATTGTAAAGAAAGACAAGGAAAGGATGATATTCATGAAGGAATAAAATTAAAAGGATAAATTTAATCATGATGCGCGCATTAATTCCAATTATATAAAATGTATCCTTAAAATAAATTATTCATTGTACAATCACCTAATTGATCACGAAGCTTGAATCATTTCTAACTTTATTTTAAAATCTTTTTTCGATCAAATTTTCCTTTGATATACACAAAGTTTAAAATTTTGAGAAAGTTTAATCAAATCAAGAATTTAAATAAAGAATTGCTTTTCTAAACTAAGGAAAGATCATGAAACTTTATTCCTGATACACCCTAAAAAAATATTTTGCGTAGTATATCCAAACTTGCTATTCGCTTATAAGTCTTTTTAGTCTTTCTTTATAAAGAAATAATTTTTAAAATTAATTAAAATTTTCAACTGTTAGAAAATTGATCAAACAATAAATTCTCTTAGAGTTTTTTTAATCATATAAAATCAATTTTAATTATAAAAAAGATCAATTACTGGTATTTTCACTATAAAGTTCTTTGATTATAATTTGTTCTTTGATTTGAGTATTCTGTATTTTATATCACTTCTTTTTTGAAGGATTCTCTCCTTATTTTTTATAATTAGTATTTTTATTTGATTTTTCATTGGCAAAAATATACTTAAATAATTTTAATAAAATAACCGTATGACGGAAACAAATTTTTATGTGACAAACTGAAAAATTTAGACGCATTGCTAGGATTAATAAAGCTGAAAAATACACATGAACCTAAAAGAAGAAGCGAAACCAACTCAATTAATCTAAGGATTCAAAAGAACTTATTCCAAAAAAATGTTTTAAGAGATATTTATAAATTAAGTAAATTTCCAACTAAAGAAACAAGAGAATCTTTAGCGTTGATCCTAGATCATAATGAAAGGGGAATACAAATATGGTTCCAGAATCAAAGACATAACGATATAACTTTATCTAATAAGGAAAAGAAAATTAAATACAAAAGAAGAAGTATTACAGACAAAGAGATATATGCCATTGTAGAGAAGCATCTAACTGGCAAGCTTAGACTGTTGTGGAACAATTATTTTTATAATAAATAACCTCGATATACAATAAATATTTTTATATTATTCTTTTATTTAATTAAATGATACAATAGAAGGTTACTTATATTCAAGGAGAAACTCCTTGTACTCGTTTCTTTTATCCTACTAACTAACCTTTAATAGCATATTTGAGAGCTTTAATGCTTGCTTTAATTTTGAAATTATTATTCAAATTTTAAGAAGATCTAGAAACTTGTAAGGTAAAAGCAATAGATTCATGATTGTTTTAAAGCAAGATTGATCATAATAGCAATAATTAGGTTGTATAATTAAAAGAAAATCAAAATTCTTGATAGTTGATTTCATTAAGAGCAATAACAAAATATACAGTTTATCATTAAAAATCATCTGTTTTAAAGACCTTAATCTTCTTCAATAGCTAATTACCAATCGGGCTATACAGTTAATAATGTGCCTCTTAATTATTTATCATTAGGTGGACAACCTTTGTGTCATTAAAAATACTCTTAAATTGACAAATAAAATTACGAGGAAATCTATTTAATAAACTGGTTAAATTACTCACGGTTTTAAAATTCATTAATTAGTTTCAAATCATTGGAAGTTAATTCAACCAATGAATCATAGAGAATGATGGGTTGTTCTAAATTATCTGAGGTCACGAATATCCGATCATTCATTCTTCGTAATTTTAATAATAATTCACTTTTAACATTACAATTTCATTAAATAAATCCTTTAATTGATCTGTTTTTATTGTTTAATTGTTTTAAATCAATAAATTTGAAAAGTATTTAAATTCTTTCAAAAATCTTTAAGAATAATAAAAATTTTGAAAGTTGATTTTTAATTTCTTAAGTTTTAAATGCTGTATAATAAAATCGGAGTAGAAGGTTAGAAACTTTACTGGTATTTTCAAATAAAGATTACGATGTAACAATTAATTAGCCTCTATATAGAAATCTCATTTAGGCGAGCCATTATATGATTCAAAGATTGTTAGCATGAAAAATTTGTTCTCTTAGACCTGATAGCACTAAGTAAACGTATGTCTTTGAGAAAAAGTCAAAAAATTTTAATTTAGAGAAAGTAAAAAAAGTACAATTTTAAATAAGAAATAAAATTTTATTAAGAAATCAAATAATACTTTCTTTACCGTCAGCACCTAACTAATTTTAGTATTGGATGCTTTTAGAGGTTAGAAATTTATTGTCAAAAATTGCTTCTTTTTAAAGCTAACTGGAAATTAATAAAATCAAGGGAATAAATAAATTACATTTCTTATGACGTTAAAAGCTTTTATTATATCATCTGATACCTTGATAAAGCATTGGTTAAATAAATTTCATGTTCACTAGAACTAATTTGCTTTTTTATGGAAATACCATATTTCATTTTAAATTATTATATATCTTTGCTTAGGAATTTTTGAAACCGATAGAAAACCATTAAACCTAGAAAAATCTAATAGCTACTTAGAGAAAACCATCAATTATTTAAAGTAAATCATAAATTACTTAGAGAAAACCATCAATTATTTAAAGTAAATCATTAATTACTTAAAGAAATCATAAATTACTTAAAAAAAACATTAATTATTTAGAGAAACAATTAATCACTTAGTTTTAAGAAGAATCTGCTAGAATGTCATGATAGCCTCATTTAAATAAGTAAGCCTTATCTTCAAACAGATTAAATTAACCATGGAAGTAATAATAATATTTTATATAATATTTTTTTATTTTAACCTTTGGTTCTTGTATTAAATTTTGAGCTTCTTTGATTTAGAGCGGTGTTTTTTCTTTAAAATATTTTATTCTAGGTTTCAACTGTATATATTAAATATTCAATTCTTTTTTTTTGAAATTAATGATTATTGATTACCTTAAGATATTTATTTATTTAATCTATATAGGAATTGAGCCTAAAGTCGAAGCGTACATCCAGTCTATTGTACTCAAGAAAACTCTGGAGTATGTTTCATTTGAAAGACGAAGGAGCATCGAAGAGGCGGACAACCATGTGAGTCTTGAGCAGTTAGTGCTTAGATCATCAGGCGTAGACAAGAGACATGACACGGAATCAATCAAAGAGTAATTGATAATCTTTAGATTACCCATTAAATAAATTCTTTATTTAATCTATTAAAAATCGTCTGTAAAAATGTCATAAAATGTTTTTAAGATAAATGAGATCAATTGATAAATTATAATTCTATAATCTGAACTTATACTCATGAATATCAACGATTTCCCTGGCTAATTTCATTGAAATAAAATTTAACCTTTTAAAATTTAAGATGCATATTGAAACTGAAAACTATGTTTGCTGCATTGGCCTGTGTCAATTTGACATTTTTGAATGAAAGATTTTTTGGATTCAACAAATTTTTTATCAAAACTATTAATTAAAAACATGTCAATTTAATAAATTTGTTCTTTGAAAGGCTATCATATTTATATATTTTGAAAATAATATTGTCATTTTCTGATTTATTTTAAATCTATTCCATTTTATGATTTTTATTTTATTTATATTCCGATAGAAATACAATAGTCATTTTTATTGACTTCAAAAAAAGCATTTAAATTTTTCATTAAATTTAACGAGATTTTATTATTATGTTCTGAATTTCAAAAAATTTAACACAAGCGGATAATTCAAGTGGGAGCAAATTGTTTTGTGATAATAAAAACAAATGGCTTACTTCTGGCTATGTTGCTAGATCAAATTGTGTTATTTTAAATATTTTCTAATATATGTATGTATTATCTTAATAGAATTCACTGTATATCAAATCGAAGTTGGTCTTGCTCTATTTCATCCTCAGGCAACTTATTAATGGTAAGTATCTGATTAGTTTCGAGACAGAAGTATGATTGGTTGTTTTAAATTTTTAAAAAATGTTTAAGGGACATGCTTTTAAATATATTACCTCACATATTTGAAAAGTAAGCATAAATATACTTGCACTTCTTACAATCCTAGAATGCTCTTTTGAACATTGGCTAGAACTTTCAGTTCTTAAAATTATTTTTGTATTAAAAATTTATTTAATAACTAAAACCTTCTCTTTGTAAAATACTTACAATACAGAATATTAAAACATTATAGTTTAGTACACTTAAATGATAGAACATCTGCATTTGATTACTACTGTGACGTTATCAAGTATTTAATCTATATCAATATATCTTTAACTTTGTATCATTAATTATCTCAAGAAATTTCCTCGGGTTTTGTGGCTTTACTTGACTGCTTCAAAAGAAAAACGTTGAAGGAATCTCTAGTTGTTAAAAATCACATCTGTAATGGATGGAAGCTTTAAAACTACTAAATTTAAAACATCAAAATAAATCCAAATCGAGAAGAAATTTACTTGATTATTTATTTTAGTTTCAGAGTATTTTAAAAATTTTAGTTAATTTAAAATTCTATAATTAATTTGGATACAAAAAACGACATTTATTTTCACTAATTAGCAAAAAAACTACTTGGGTGGAGAAAATTTCAACCAGACAAGATCGGAAAAACACTCAAGAATGATTCTAAGCTTGGCTAAAGCCAAGCAAAAAACTGGTGCTCTGGTGCTCTTTTTTAGCTGGGAGTAGTAAATATATGTTTTATATCCAAAATTGAATGGGTTTATATCCTTATACAAACACTTTCTTGAATCATCCGCTACATTTCATACACGAGCTCTATGTCGGAAATAACCGAACATTGCATTTCTATCTCCCAAGTAGTTACTGTAGACTTCTATTGCAAACAACTATAGTTTGCTGGTCTTACATATTTATTAAATATATAAAAAATTAAAACGGGTTAAGAAAGAGCATACAGACAGACTCTTAATAGAAATCCAAATTTTACACCAATAAGTGCATTCTTGACTGCATGCCACTATGAAAAATCTCTATTGTTCTGTTTGATACCATCTCGAACAACATTTGATCATATTAAGAGAGTGAGAATACCGAATAATATTACATAAGCAAAACTGAATGAATTAATTTTGATAATTTAAAATAATAGGAAAAAGGGTCTTTTAATAATATCAATGTAAAGCTGATTTGATTTTCCAAATTAAACCAATAAATTAGTATATATTCTATTGGAATTACAATTATGCCCCTTGGCGCCGTAAATTGAATCTACTTGATTTAGTCAAAGCTTATTAAATCGGAGAATTTTCAACTTTTACTCTAACTAATCATGTTTCGAAAAAATAACTCAAAATTTTTATCTAAATATTATAACCAACTAATTATTAAAAAAACGAAATTTTATATTCAACAAGAAGTGTATGTATCTTTCGGGTGCATTTTTTATTCTAATCCCATAGTCTTTCTCGCTGTTTTTACATTTGCATTCACATGCCTAACTTATTATTCAACACAATATTACCCAAGATCATCAATTCGAAATTTTAAAAATACATAGTTTCATCATTCTAATTAAATCAATTTCTTATATTTATTAATGACATATCTTGTGAGCGAATGTAAAGGCCTTGTTTTATAATTATGAAGCAAATTATGTGTTTTTCATTTACAGTGAATTAACTGTTATTTGTAAATCGATTAAATACTTAAAGTTATATTAATCTAGTATCTATATGATTTATTATGAAGCTATTATTGAAATGTAACTATGTTAATGAAAAACCTTTGAATAAAAATGAATTCCTTTCCAATAGAGAGATGAACATTGTATATCAATTTAAGGGTTTGACACCAGACTAACTAATAAGGTTTGGTTTCTTTTTTAAAATTCATCTACTTGGTGTCCTCGGGGCTCTTACTGCTTATGATCTAGTTTTTATGACTATAAAAGAGTGATCCAATGTAATTACATCAGATTTTGGATATTCTTCTTCTAATAATCTCAGGTACTTAATGATAGACTTATATTAAATAGATAATTTCAATATAAACGGCTCCAGAAAGCTCTTCTATTGTTGGATCCATTGGATATATGTATGGTTTCGTTCTCATATATGACTTTAATAACATCGTATAATTAAATAAATAATTTTATAGTTAAATTCCGTTTTTTTTTCAACTTTTTTATATGCTATTCTATAAAGACTTATTATGTGATTTTTAAATCTTATAACAATTCAACAATTATCTATGACTTTTACCTGAGAAGTATATATTCGAGTATAATACTGACAGAAATTGGATTTATAATATTTGAAGACATTTTGTTGCACATTTTTTCAAAACGATTATACATAGAATGATATATAAATAAAATTTGGCTGTTTCTTCGTTCTTTCGAATACTTAAATACACTGCTTTGGTTCTCATTTGGAACAATACATGAACTAAAGATTGACAGGACGACTTTAAATTCTAAATGTTTTCATCCACAACTATTTTCCACTCTTAGATGATATCTTATACATTCATCATATAAGTTTCCTACCACCAATGCCAGGTTTATTGTCTTGAGGTCTGGATGCAAATCAACCTCATTTGCAATTTACTAAAGTACTTTTATAATATATATTATATTCTTGAATCAATAATTACAATCAATTGGTTTGTTGGCAGCTGATCGATAACTCTCATTGATTTCACTTTGAAGGGGTTATCAATCTTTGAAAATGGCTAAATGATAGCATTCGGATTAATTACACATCAAAACAGTTGCTATTTGATCGCCTTAAGAGTATTGAATTCAATTTTACCCAGATATAATTCATCTAAACTCGTCTGAAAGTATGGCGTGAATTTTATCATTAATATAACCAGATAGTCGTTAGTAAAATCTCATTATTCGTGTCTTTCTATACCTATCTGAGTTTTTCTGATATTTGATATCTTGTAATATTGAAAATCACCTTTGATTCGGTTTTATATGTGTGGTTTCTTCATTTCGTTTTAAATCATTGGCATCATGAATCTTATTTTAACAGCTTGATTTCACTAACAAGCATATTGATGAAGTTATATTCCTTTGGCGTATCATGTACCATATTTTTGTTCTTCGACATAACACGCTTGACTATCTGTTCTCAGTTTTACAAATTTTATTTTAATTACACAAAGATTTAGATTGTCATCCCTTTAAAAGTGCTCAATTGATATTATGAATACTCCATGAGTATACGATTGGCAGGTTAAGATATTCAACATAAATTATTTGATAAATAATGTGTCCTCTTAAATACTGATTTTTTAAGATAGAAATTGTTAATTTTACAGGTATACTATTAAAAAATGGATCAAATAAAACGGTTAACCGCTCTGATTACAAAGTGGCTGAATTGACAAAGTCCTTGGAGCAGAGCATTTCTATCGACTATCGGACTGCAAGGCTTCAAAGGATATTAGGTCTTGGCACGTAATGCACCTCCTATTACATTGATTTAATATAGGAAGTGCGATGGCACCACTATAGGAAATTTTTATAGTTGATTTGGGCGTAAAAAGCGAACATTATCTATCTAAAGAACAAGATTTGGATCTTCAATGTTAAAATTTATCGCATCTAAACTAATTATTGCTCTATTTTGATTGGGCAAATTGACTTTAAAAGTAAATAGTGTTAGAATCTTTTCATATATAATTGGTTTAGAAGGGAAATCTTGTCTGTTCTCATGAGAAGAGTGTTAACATAAGTAAATAAAAAAATTAAAGAATAAAATATTATTAAAAAAGGATTGTAATTTAATTAAAATCCAGACAATAAATATGATTGGTTAAAAACTTTCGTGAACAAATTATTATATAATTCTACCAAAATTGATAAAAATTCAATAATATTTCCTGGAATTTAGTAAATTATTTGACAAAATTCCGATTGAATCAATATTTCGGGGGAAATTAATTAAAAATTTGTATAAAAGAAAATAGATCAGATAATCTATGGAAAATATCATGATCCTGTTGACCTACTTCAGTTATTTCAACTGTTCGAGTGCTTCGGTATCGATAAATAATGATACAGATGCGCAAAAAGAAATGAAGGAATACTTAGACGAAAATATGAAGAGATATCTAAGATCAAAATCACTTAATTTCAAGAATAAATTCGAAGCGAAACCACTAAACCAAAATTCTGATAGAAGACTCTCGCCCCCTTTAGCTTCGAAGATTTCTAAAGAAATTATGAAGAGATCAATTATCGAAGACTCTGATTCCTTTCGTACAGATGATTCATGGGTCGATAGCGGAGCATGTATAACACAGACAGATCCCGAAAAAGTAATGAAATCACCAAATGGTTATAATAGGCAAAGCCGCTTTATTTCTAGACCTCAAAATTATGAAGACGAAGAACAACGAGCAGAAGAGAATTTGTATTCCAATGAAGCAAATTGTTCAGTTTTAGAACGAGTCGATGAACCTGATTACTTTATATTAAATATTGATTCCAATGCCAATCAGAAAGAAATCTTAGCAGACATAGAAGATGATGAGATTACCAACAAACAAGATATTTATAAGAACATTCAAAAACGGTTAAAATCTGATTACTTTGATGGATCAAAAGGAACGAATTCAAAATCTTTGAAATCAAGCGTTTCTGATGGTTTTTCTAAAAAATACTTCGACATTTCAAACCAAAAGAAACAATATAGCACAAATTTACCTGAATCGACCGAGCGGGAACAGTACAAAAAGGATTTCGGAACGGATCAATATCAATCAGATCTTCAAGATTCAAACCTAGATCATTTAAGTACAGAAGCAACTGATTCGAAATATTATATAGGTGTTCGTAAGACTGGTACAGTCTCTGAAAATCTTAAGAAAGGTCTCACTTCAAAAAACAGAGCCAAATTAAGTCAAAATGAAGAAAAAGATTCAGCCATATTTTCAGAAGATTATTCTCTTAAATTTAACAAATCTTTACAAAATGATGATTCTTTAGAAGTCGAGTTTTCAAAGCCAAATCCAAAGTATCCTGAGGAAGATGATCTGACATCCTTTGCTGAATACGAAATAGTAACCTTCAAAGAATTCACAGAGAACACAGTCGAAAGAAGAGACACGGTTTTAAGGCAAACCGTGTTGGACGGGAAAATTATCGGAGAAACTTTGTTTTATAAAGTTGAAGGTGTAGTCGAGCAAAATCGTCAACCAGAGGATTATATTTCGGCTTCAGATTAAGGTAGCTTTTGATGTCAAATATTTATTTCATTTCAATCAAGGTATTCAATAAATAGGATTTCTTTGAACTTTTAAGCATATATAGTTTGGTTACTAATATTCTTAATGTAGTATTTTAAATCAAAAGGTCTTTAACATATTTATCGTTAAGGACAAGAACATTATTAAGCTAGACATTATTTGTTGAATTGGCATTCACTTTTTTATTTAAAAATTCCTTTTATAACAACGACACATCTGATTTAAGTAAATCGCTTTGAATGATATATTTCTATGTGAGACTTGTACATCGTGAGTGTCAATTTTTTTATCTTTGAATTCTGATTTAGTTTCTGCCCTAATAATCTTTATTACCAAATCTTCTTTTATATCTTTGAATTCTGATTTAGTTTCTGCCTTAATTATCTTCATTGTCATTATTACTAAATCTTCCTTTTCTAATAAATTCATTAAAGAGATGCTTTTTAACCAACACATACCATTTATTGCAATGATTAAAATCCAATCCAATTAAATAAATTGCCTTGTCTGCCAATGATGAAAATCTCAAAGAAAATGAATTCCATTCAAATCCAATCTAATTCATAAACCCTTGTCTTCATATATTAATGAATCACCTTCCAATGATAAATTAATGAATAGAAATTTATTTATCAAAGCTCCATGGATTCTGTTTCTATAGGTATCATATATTTAATTTCACTTTCGTCAATGAATTTATCATTTGATAATTTAATAATGAAATTCTTCAAAAGTGTTTCATTATTGCTTCTTTTATTGCAGCACATTGTGTCATTCTTCTTGTATAGCTTTATTCGTTTGAGTAGCACTTTCATTATTAGATCCACCACAGGTTTATCAAGTTGAAACAGAATATTGTAAATCTCATTGAAAATATTAATATATAACAACAAGCTATCACTCAAATATCCTAAAATCAGGCCAGTATAGCCAATTGTCTGATCATCTGTTTTGAGTAACAGGTAGATGAGATCTTCAGAACTAATTGAATTTTCCTGATCAGCTGGACAAAAATCAGTATGAATATTTTTTGCTTTTTCTGAATTAATCAATGTCTATGAGGCAGAAAAGAGCTTTAAAATATTATTTGGCTTTGACAAAGGAAGTGGATACAATTCGGAATAACTGTATAAAAAGAGAGAAGGAATGGAGTTAGACTGCTTCTCTGAATATGATATTCTGTAGCATTTGTCAATCAGTGAATTCTTCAGGAGATAGCAGTAAGCTTCAAATGCGTCATCATTATAAATTTTCATGTTTCTGAATAAATCGAGATTGAATTCGTCAAAATTACCGTTTTTGAACTCTGTCTTAAAATACTCAAGTTTGACACTTTCACTGAACTTGTCTAGTTTTATATTTACTTTTGGATTCAATAGGAAAATACGTAAAATAATGGCGGGTTCGAATCTACTGAAATTATCAATTTTATCTTTGAATCTGTCATAGTTATTTATTACAATACTCCTAAGAAGTTCAATGACTGAGCTTTTAAACATAATTTCAGAATTCAAAATAAAATCAGAGACAATTTCAGAAAATTTTAAATAAATTTCAAGACTTGTAAATTTTAGATCAAAATCCCCGTTTGATTTGCTGGAAGACTTAAAAAAACTGCTAAACATGCCTTTTGATATCTCAGAATTATCGTTTAAAAGTTGCACAAAGTTTTCAAAGCTGTGAGAATCACACAAGAAATTCTCCAAATAAAGCTTGTAGCACAGCGCTGTATCTTTTTTTGCAGATTTCAAATAATATTCAAAGCAATGCTTCAAATCTAATATCCTGCAAATTTCAAGGTAGGAACCAGGTGACAAAAAAAGGAAGCTGGTGTAAGAAGACAAGAACAGGTTCTTGTAAGCAAATAGCTTGCAGTCCTGGCACGGACTGCAAGCTATAGAAGATCTTTCTTGGAATACAGAATTTCATCCATTGGGTCACCAACTTGATCTCGTTCTTCTTCAGGTCATCGTAATACATTCTCAATGTATCTCTATCCAATGGACTGTAAATCAATCCAGTTTCCAAGAAACGTTCATCAAAATCAATCATTGCTAAATATTCCTCGAAAGATGGCTTTTTTTCATACAAAACATTGTGAAATTGTGTGTTTAAAGCAATAAAACCGTAAGCTATTGTCTTATAAATTCCTAGATTTACTTCATCTTCTCCCCCTACAAAATAAATGGTAAAGCAATTAATGATTCTTTCAATTATCTGGCTTTCGCCTGGAAGAGCGAAAGAGTTCAACAATGAGCGAAGAGAATTATAAATGTCTGTATTCTTAAAATTGAACGTAGTCAGAAACTTCCTGAACTCATCAATATTCCTCTCCTTTCCAAGATATGTACCTAACTTATGCAAATTAATTTCTTTGAATAACCTTATATTGTAAATGGAGAGTGGATGCTCAATTTTATTTTCAGTGTTAAATTTATTAATTTTTAATTTAACAAGGTTTTTCATTTCATTCAAATTATTAAAGTTATTTTTTGTCTCACAGTGTGCACAGCCTGAAATATTAATTTCTGCATTTTCAGGTTCCATTCCATTATTTTTCATTATGGATGTAGCCACAATATCTTCCCGGATAAGGTCATGTGGATCTGTCAAGCTTGCAAAACTTTTATGTCCCAAATTGTCTAAAAGATAATTCATGTCAAACTCATAAAATAGTACTGGAATCCCGTAACTCTTCTGTAAACTCCAGCTCTGGATGATCCAGTTGTGTATCGGTGTATTCAATACTAAAATTAATTCTCTCAATTTTATATTATCATATCCTATCTTATACATTTTATTTCCTAATTGTTGTCTCAAATCATAAAGAAAATATTTTATAAAATAGAAATTGTTGTGGCAGTTTTTGGAAATGAAAAAGTCTACGAAATTTAAATCGTTTTCTATCCAAGTTTCATTCAGGAATTCAACAAATAAATTGTAAACTGAATGGTCCAATGTGATTTTCTTGTGGAACAAATAAATGTATCTGAAAAATATGTTAACTCGCTGTTTACAGCTGAGCTTGTGAATGTATTTGTTACACAGTGCAAAATATAAATAAATTGTTTGTGGGAAGCTGGAATCCTGAGAAATAAATTTGAAATCCGCTAGCTTTTGCAGATCCAGTTTCGGGTGAGGGAAACGAAGCATAATCGAGAGATAATGGCTCAGCTCATTGTTGCTCAAGTTTGGATTTGTCAGAATCCTGTTAAATACATGCTGTAATGGCTTGGAATTGGCAAACTGGGAAATTTTCATTGCTTCCCGAGATCCAGTGGCAAGAGAGAGCATCGTTTTTATGATTTTTGTTTCTGCTTCTGTGAAAAAATCATCTTCGGTTGTTTCCTCAGAAACACAGAAGTCTTCGCTTCTTGATTCTTTTTCCGTTTTCATGGGATAAAATAAATAACCCGATAAAAAAAATGTTTCTCAATCATCATATCATATTCTATATGATTTCTTTTAATAAAGTAGTTAGTGTTAGTTAGTGTTATAGTCAATGTTAGTTAGTGTTAGTTAGTGTTGTAGTTAATGTTAGTTATTTTTTAGTCAGTAAAGACTTAATAGTAGGAATTGTATTCAAAGCATAATAGGATTAAATGTGAGAATTTTAGTTACAAATCGACTATCTCATTTCAATCACACATTTCATTGTTGGGTGAAATTTTCAGATTCTGCTTCACAGTTTTCTATTCTATTAATATTAATATGATCTCATAATTCTGGAGGCACAAGAAAATCTTCCATATTCGAACTTGCTCAAATGTTTAGATATCGATCATTTGAGATTTTATTGCCTTGATTTTTGATAAGACATTCAGAATGTATCATATTTAAACATATGTTGATATATACATGTGCGTTCTGTTAATAGATGGAAGGCTTGAATAAATGTTTCCATCTAAAACTATTTATTTTCTGATATTCAATTTCTATGTAGGAATGCACGAATCGTTGTATTTTACTCGTTTTTCATAAGTGTTATTAGATATAAGGCAATAAATAAATTCTTTAAACAAGTCTTAGCTCTCTGACAATTTAATTCAGTCATTCAAATTTATTTTCATAAGGCAATCTTTTATTTAACTTGGTTCTCAAATAAAACCAAAGTCTTTATACTTATGGAAAAGTGATCTCGGGACGATTAATTTTAGATTCATCTTATTCTCTTACGATGAGATTTCATAGATAGTACTAATTTACACTCCAAACATTTCAACCAAAAAAAGAAAAAGTTCTTGTAAAATTTGTATGATAAAATATATTTTAATAAATATATTTTTAAAATTTCATTTGATTTATTAGAAAATTGTCATTTTTCTTAGATCCTTGGGATTTGTGTTGAATTCTTTCAAAGATCATGAATCACTAAAAAAGAAGTAATTTTAATAAAAAAATACCAGTTAATCCGATATTGATGTGAATCTTTAAATGTTCGTCATTACTATTTTAATACATTTTTAGAGCTTTTAATTAGGAATGGCACATGCAATCAAAATTTTAATGTTTTTACGTTGAAATTGCCAGAAGTAGAAACAAAGATTGAATGCCTGTGAATTTTCTTAGTTGATTTGGCCTTCAATTAAAAATTTTCATAATTTTGATTAAAATAATTAAAATTTTTAATTTGCGCTATTCAATACTAATTAATCTGGGATTCCCAATAAATAGAACTCCAATGAATATGGTAGAGTTTTAGTGATTAATTTTTGTCGTAAATTTGCCAATACTACATGTTTATCTTACTAAAAATCATAATTTCATTTCTAAGAGAAAAATGATTAAGAAAATTTAAAATTATTAGGTGATTTGATTAAAAATTTTCTACCCCAATGCTTTCCAGGATTTTCCAAATAATTGGTTTAAATCTCTGTTTGATGTTCTGCACTAAAGGTAAATTTGACAATGAAACAATTCGAAGAAAAATAGGTGTCGGGTATTCTCAAGCTCGAAAGAATATCATCAATTGTGAAACCATAAAGGGAAAAGCTTTGGATTTTGAAACACCAAATCCATCAGAGCATCTACTGATAAATAGCTTTCAATGTCCTGTGAACTCTCACAATCAAAACGGGTTGTGGAATAATAATATTCTGAATGGAAATTGCATTTCATCTTTTAGATCTGCAAACGTTAGTTTAGACTCTGAAAGATATTTAACAGACAATTTGAATTTGGAGGACGACTTCGATCTGAAGAATCCATTTAAGAAGTGCTTTGGTCCTTCCTTAAACATGAATTCATGCCCGGATATACCACAATTAGAAGAAAGTCAGGAATACACTGCTTGTTTTAGAGATAGTCAGGCTAGTTTTGATGAATATGCTGGTTTGAATTCAATTTTAGAAGTGATGAATGAATATAATTATTTAGAAGACATTGATAATGAGTCAATAAGCGAGGATGATTCCAGTCGGAACCATCAAATCATCTTAGATGATGTAAAGGCACCTGAATTGAATGAAGATGCCGATATAAGCTTCATTAATAGTGATCTTGGCATTATCTTTGAACAAAATTCAAACAAGAAATATTCGGAGGAATCGCAAATGGATGAAGAAAGTTGTGACTCATCGAGTGTCTCTTATACCAATGGTTACAGCCCTTTCAAGTTTGCTCACCTAGGAATAAATGGAGAGAATTTCTATGATTTTACAAAACCATCCATCCCTTATATCGGTTGAATGAAAAGTCAAGATAGATGATAATGAAAACCCAGATTTTATTAAATGCGTTAGTCTTTAAGTATCTATTTATTCTGATTTTCAATTAATAATAAGTATATTGAAAAGGTGAGACTTCTTCATCTTATTAAGAATTTAACTTTAATTTGTCTCGAATATTCTATATATCATACTACTGGTCTTTGTATGATTATATATCATCATTGCCTTATTGAAATATGTTTTCTTCGCTGTGACACATAAATTTAAGATGGGAAATTCAAGGTTGACCTTATTTACTACTTGTAGGATACAAGATATAGATTTGAACATTATGGCATAAACTTACAAATTTCAATTACATTATACTTCGGTTTAAATATCTTTGTTGATTCTTTTCGATTTAACAATTAGTCAGTAAATAATTAATATGATGTTCTAATAATTACTTTTTTATTTGCGGCCATCAGATTTGTTTCATGTCACACCATTGATGGTTTCGTCATTAATTTATCAGCTATAGATCTTATGAAAAATATTACATTTCAAATATGAATATCTTCTTTTATGACCAATTAAATTTATTCAATGGGTGATCTAATGGTTACTCTATGCTTGATTCCGTGTTAAGTCTCTCATCTATATCTGATGATCTGAGCAATAACTGCTCAAAACTCACGTGGTTGTTTGCATTTTCGATGCCTGTCTTCTTGAGTACAATAGACTGGATGTACGTTTCGACTTTAGGCTCAATTCCTATCTCTTTACTATGTTTATTGTGGTATTTCGTTACCAGCCCTTCCCAGGTCATTACGTATGGAATTATATTCACTTTGCAATTGTAAATCAATGATAACTCATTTGCTATTAAATCACATTTTCTAGTTTTTTCATTTTCAACTTGAGTTAATAGGTCAAGATTGGTAATTCCAACCTCGATCAGAGTTATTTCATTTTTCTTTTTATCATGTAAGAAGATGTCTGGTCTATCATGTTGTATTTTAATGTCCGTTTAATTCTTGTATCTACTTGAATCTCGACATTTTCATTTGCTACAACTTCTTGAACGGAATGAGATTTCAATTTTCTTGTCTTCTTAATTCTGAATCTTCTACACAGTGACAAATGTATGCATCTTAACACTTCATTATGCCTTCTCATGTAATCATGACCTATTATACGGTTGAATTTAGTAGCAAGATGATCCACAGTCTTTGGGACAGCTTTGCAATGTAGGCATATGACTTTTTCTCCAAAGAATATATTTCTATCCTGAAAGAAGCAATAAGCTCCTTCATCTGTTGGCTTCGTATTTCCTTTGGTAAGCCATACTGAAGAGTCTTTAATGGAGGCAATTTCATGATCACAAACCCTAAACAACCTTTCGTGGAGTTGTTTGCTTTTAATGTTGGTCATTAGGGATTTAATTTGTGATTCATAAAGAGATTCTTTGGTAATCTCGCCTTCTGTATTGTATTTCAGTCTTATGTATTTGTCAATTGTTGAGAGATGTGTCTTATTGTCTTCTTCAACCTCAATTATGGCATTACGCCTTAAGGACATATTTCTTGATTTTTCCAGGGAATTCTTCAATTGAAGGAGCATACTCTCACTCTTATGTTCAATACTGGACATTACTCTTCCCAGCATGGCTCTTGGCAAATTCAGCCTTTCTTTGCTTGCTGGCTGTAAGTGAACTTTATATTCCATTAGTACTTTCCTAATGGATTCATAGGGTTTGACATATTCTTTTGGTTCAAGCTTTAATACTCCTATATGATAATTAATCACAGACACAGCAGACAAGTAAATTGAAAAATATTAATTGATTTTATTAAAAACCTTCTGCCCCAATGTTTTCCAGAATTTTTCAAATTATTGTTTTAGATCTCTTTTTGGTTTCGTGCAGTCAAAGTAAATTTGAAAATGAATTAATTCGAAGAAATAAAAGTGTTCAATATTCCCAAGCTCAAACTAATATCATCAATCGTGAAACCATACAAGGAAAGACTTTCAACTTCGATACTTTAAATTCATCACAATATCTATTGATGAGTGATCTTCGATCTCCTGTGAACTCTGAAGATGGATTACTGAATTTTCAGTATAGAAATTACTTTCTAACTTCAGAATCTGAAAACGCAAGTTCAGACTCTGAAAGATATTTAGCAGACAATTTAAACTTGGAGGAAAACTTTAATCTGAAGAATCCATTTAATGACGGTTTTGGGCCTTCCTTAAACAGGGAATCATGTCCAGATATAGCTAACCTTGGAGGAAGTTAGAAATATACACCTAGGTTCGAAGATAGTCCAGTTGGTTTTGAAGATTTGGGAAACATACATAATGAGTTGAGAAATTGTGATGATTTAAGTCAGAACTCCCAAGGGATCTTAGGTGAGATGATGTTTGAAAACCCGAATGAATGCTCTGATTTAAGCTTCATAAATAACTATATCGTCCTTGTATTTGACACAAATTCAATGAAGAAATGTTCGGAAGAGTCGCAAATATATGAAGAAAGCAGTGAATCTTCGAGTTTCTCGGATATCGGTACTGATTAACTTGATAATTTTGATGAATTAGAAACAAACAATCGGAATTATCAATGTGATCATTCAAAGCCATCCCTTCCTTATATCGATGAAATAAAAAGTGATTATAGATAATCATGAAAACCCCCGATTTTATTAAATTTTTTAGTCTTCAGAACCTTACATATTCTCATTCTCAATCAATAATATGTATATCGATAAAGAGACTCTTCTTTATCATAGTATGAATTTAAATTTAATTCGTCTCGCCTTTCCTATATACCATGCTACTGGTCTGTGTATGATTACATACTGTTATTGCCTGGGGATACAAATTTCTCTTCTTTGCTACAGATATGTTTAAGGTTAAAAATTCGCTTTTAACATTATTTAAGACTTGTGTGGAATAAGTTATAAGTATTAATAATTGTATTATAAATTTTTCTTATCGATACTATCCTTCCATTTAGAGTATGCTAGAATTTTCACGCACTCGAGATCGTAGGTCATCTGTACAGTCCTTATGATAACGGAGATTCCTGTCATACTCATATCGGGCTTGTTTCGAACATAACGCTCACTAATAGGATCAGGTAATTTAATTTATCTCGATGCACTTTCACATTAGATATCTACCTCGTCCTTTTGCTCATCCACACTTCCGTAGACGTCTTCTTTCACGTGCACTTGAAGAATACATCCTTTAATCTCTTCGAGGCATTTGATTATCCCCCATTAAATCTATCAAGACGCATTGAGACAACCATCCTTATAAATTTCTCTCTCTATATATTATATATGTGTTCTCCTAAACTTACTAGAGGAAATAGTTAGAGTTTGGAATCACCTGCATCTAGATATATTCTTTCAAATTTTCCTTGCACATCTTCAGAGATCTTCTTTGGCTATTCATTTTCATCCGACTTGACATCGTTGATTAGGGCTTCCAAGGATGTCTTAGAGCTAGCCTTTAGACCAGTTGATGTCCTTGGGAGACTCTCGACTTCCTCAATCTTCACATCTTCTGTTGGTTTCTCTGTTTTTTTTTTACGATTTTCGACTTTTAGTTCAATGTCATCCAAATCAATCATATCTAAATTAAAAAATATTAAGTGTTTTTTTTTAAATTTTTCTACCCTTATGTTTTCAAGAACTTTTCAAGTAATGGGATTAAATCTTTTTTTAGCATCGTGCAGTGAAAGCAAATTTGAAGATGAAACAGTTCGAAAAAAAAGAGGGGTTCGGTATTCCCAAGCTCCAAATACTTTGAGCAATCGTAAAGCCATAAAAGAAAGAACTTCCAATTTCGATATTCAAAATCCATCAGAATCTCCAATGGTGAATGGTTTTGAATCTCGTTTAAACTCTGAATGTGAAGACGATTCAATGAATGAAAATTACACAATTCTATCATCTGAATCTGTAAACGTTAGTTCAGATTCTGAAGGATATTTAAAAGACAATTTGAACAAGCTGGATGACTTAAATCCAAAGAATCCATTTAAAGATACTAATTTAGATATGGCTAGACTTGAAGGAAGTCAGGAACACGATGCTATATTCGGAGAGACTGTGGTTAGTTTTATAATTTGTGATGAGTTAAATTCAATTTCAAAAAATATAGATGAAATAGAAGATTTAAAAAATAATGTCAGAAATGAGCGTACACATGGGGATATTTCAATTCGGGATCATCAAGCCTTCTTAGATAAGATAATGGGTCCTGAATTGAATGATGATGTGGAATTTAATGTCTCAAACGGCATTTTCAAGATTATCTTTGAACGAAATTAAAACATGAAATATTCTGAAGAATCCAAAATGGATAATGAAAGTAGTGAATCTTTGAGTGTTTCTAGTATATGTAGTCACACGCCTTGCAACTTTGATGATCGTGAATCCGATAATCAGAATTATTAAAGAGATCATACAAACCGCCCATCCCTTATGTCGATGGAATTAGATTTTAAGATAAATATATAATCATGAAAGCCTCTGATTTTATTAAATCCGTTAGTTTTAAACTTCTATTTAATCTCAATCAATAATATGTATGTTGATAATCAAAGTCTTCTTCGTCGTAGTAAGAATTTAAGTTTAATTCATCTCAAATGTTCAATATATCATAAACAATTTAAATAATGTGATGTTTCAATCACTATTGTTTTCATATTCGGTAGTCATGTCTGTTATAGTGTTAACCTTTTTGATTTCAATTAATTATCAATAATCTTATGAATCATCACATCTCAAAGAAGAATGCCTTCTTTCATATGAATTATTTATAATTATTGACATCGATTACCTTATTTCATTTCTGGAAATAAATATAAAAAATGATAATTTTTGTTAGAACTAGATTGACGTGAAAAAGGAGTATTGATATCCTGATTCATTATTGGATACCTTTCATATACATAACTAGTATATGGGTTGATTCTATTATAAGATCGCAGTTCTTACAACACACGCTATGGGACCGATTGAATTTTTCTAAATATCCTTTCAACGGTTATGAAGCAACCTTTCTGGATGCTTGTTTCGACTTTATTCATATTATGGGCAGAGATAGAATCTCTATAGAAGGAAAATTCTCTCTCTTGTCGAAAAAACAAACTTGTCGTACCTAGTTATCTAAAAATCTAATCCAAAACTTCAGCTAATCTATATAAAAATAATTTGAATTATGTATTTTGCGGCACCATGACAACGAAGTCATTGACTACCAGTATAAAATTTTACTAGCCTTGATGCATCTTTGCGACCTATATTAGGTATTTGATGAGATTTTAGAGCCAACTTGTATAATTATCAGGTTATACGATACTTGCACGATTTCTGATCAGTCAGTTTAAATCATTTGGCTTTATTACTCCATGTTCATTCAATGAAGAAATAGTAATGTTGACATTGTCTACTGCAGAACTACGTAATTTCCTTGGAAGAATCCACTCTATAATGAAATTTGAATCCAAAGAATTATAATATATCTGTATGATTTTCTCGGAGTTTTAAGAAGTGAGGATCAAAAAAGCCGGGCATTTTCCTGATCAATATGATTTGAAAATTCCACATTTCAATAAATAAATATATTTGAAGCATTTTTATGCCGTAGTTAACGGATGATGATTGGGAGCTCTATTAAAACCCCTGACTATTCAAGGTTCGAAGCTTAAATATGTTTTCCATTGTTCTTTAATTCATCAGTTAATAAATATCTACAAGACTCTGGTCGAGTGTTTAATAGTAGTTTCAAAACCCCTCTTTTCAAGAATTAAAAACAAGGGGAATAGACGACTACAGCCGTGAGTTCAAATGTATATTCTTGTAGATGGCTCTCCTCAGAGCCTGTAGTGAGACACACGACTATAACCTTTTCCTGGTTTCCCGAATAAATAACACGCTTATGTATGTGAAACCAATAACAGTCACAGCCTCTTATAAAAAGAGAACCTCGAAAAAGGAGAGGTGGAAGGGACGGCCGATATAAAAAAGGCTTTGCAGAAGCTCGAAAAAGTGGCTTGTGCTGTATTCACAAGACCAGAATAGAGTGTTAAATATTTTCTCCTGCAGAGACACAAGCTCTCCTAGTTAATATATTTTGCTTTTTTTATAATTACGCTCGTCTGCAAAAAAATCAATCTCTATAAAAAAAATGTCCAATAGCATGAAACCTGTTTTGTATCCGTGAACTAATTAATATTGTTTGCAAGTTCATGTTTATAGGTGTAAAGCATTTATAACGCAGACAAGACAAATAAATATTTCAGAATTCAGCCCGCAATTATTCAATTATGTTCATTCCTTTGACTGTGTTTTTCAAGTCATTCTTCTCCTTTCAGGGCTTTTTATATAGTTAATATATATTTACTTTTTACATCTTGCCACTAAATGCGATCGTATGCTAGGTCATGATTACATGAGAAGGCATAATGAAGTGTTAAGATGCATACATTTATCGTTGTGTAGGAGATTAGGAATTAAGAAGACAAGAGATCGAAATCCCATTCCGTTCAAGAAGTTGTACCAAATGAAAATGTCGAGATTCGAGTAGATACAAGAATTACAACATGATAAACCAGATATCTTCTTACATGATAAAATGAAATAACTCTGATCGAGGTTGGAATCACCAATCTTGACCTATTAACTCAAGTTGAAAATGAAAAAAATAGAAAATACGATTTAATAGCAAATGAGTTATCATTGATTTACAAGTGCAAAGTGAATATAATTCCATACGTAATGACCTGGTAACGAAATACCACAACAATTATAGTAAAGAGATAGGAATTGAGCCAAAACTCGAAGCGTATATCCAGTCTATTGTACTCAAGAAGACTCTCGAGTCTATTTCATTTGAAAGACGACGAAGCATCGAAGAGGCGGGCAACCATGTGAGTTTTGAGCAGTTAGTGCTTAGATCAGCGGGCATAGATAAGAGAATCGACACGGAATCAATCAAAGAGTAACTATTAGATTGCCCATTAAATAAATTCTTAATATGGGAGCTATCGAATACTCATAATATATATTAGAGAAATGAAAATTCAAAGGTGAATTAAATTCTTTACGCAAGTCAATCAGTTTTTTTAATCCCTAAAAATTTGTATGAATGAAAAAATTAAGGAATATTGTATCTTCCAAAATGATTTCCAGTAATTTTTGAATCCTTTGTAAATTTTTAATTTTAATCACACAATGATCAAAGTTGAATTAAAAAGTTTTAAAAATGATGGGCTTTAATGAAAAGAGTTCTTCATTAAAAAAGAGGAACAATACAAACGCGACTAGATCGTTCAATCCTGGACACATGGCCCGGATGCTGCATTTTTTCCACGGGAGAAGATGCTGGAGTTCACACTACAAAGTAAATCATGTAGTGGTGCGCGATATCCAATTTACAAGCCTCGCTGTGAAAAATCATCTTCAAAAGACTGGAAAGGAAAGAGATTCAAATTATATTTCTTTCACTAAGATAAAAGCCCGGTTTTATGTCTTTGCGATTTTCTCAGGTGATTATTCAAAAGCTCGAAGAGCAGACAAGCATTTTAGGGGCTGATTTCATTGGAAAGGGATCACTGATATTCTACCGAAGAGATAATTCACCGAATTCATAATTGGAAAAGATATTGAATATGTATGCTGATGCGTCATAGAGTTCATACGTTACGGTATATGTATGTAACTGGGCTACTTTATATTGTACCAATCAAAAACAGGTGGTACAAAATTTACATACACTAAGATTATTCAGACATTTACAACTTTTACTGATGCTGATGAAATATTTTTGTGTTTGATCTCGTTAAAAAAATTAAAGAGTGAAAATTTTTAAGCCAGATAAATCTGCAAGACAAATAAAAGCGAGAAGTTACAATGATAAAATTATGGAAGATAATATAAAGAAAATTGTTGGCAATATGTGCAAATCCGAGGATCATTCCTGGTATTCATGTCCTAAGAGAGATGAAGGGTGTCATTTCATATGTGGTGTGATAATAACTACAACAAGGATTATATAAGCAAATATTCTATTTTATTGTACTATTTGATACGAGTTGCAATTTTAACCTGATTTGTAAGAACTATTTTAAGATGTAAATGGGGTAAAGAAAAAGAGCACTTGAATCTAGAAAGCTCTAAATTGAATAATAGAATCTCTTCAGATGTTAACTCTGTAGTAAATCTTCAGAGGAAGTATAAGGGAAAGAGCATAAAAATCAAATTCAAATGCCATAAGACTAGGTTGTATGATTTACTCTTTGGAAATAGACTGCTTGGTGAGCTATAAGGGCTTCAAGATAAAAAACACCTATAATTTGTGAGATAACTGTTAAATCCAATACTATTTTCGGTGAACAAGGTTAATTGGGAGAGGTTTTGACTTTGATGAATTTAATAAATTGAATTAAAAAATGATATATAAACATTGTTGAGCCTAATAGATCAAATTGGTCAAATCCAGTAGTATAGTTTCAAACAAATCGTGAATTTGGGATTTTTCATATACTTCAGACATTTATATGATCTAGTGGATTATCCATTATCGAGAAGTATCAACCGCTTCAAACTAGCATAAGGATGAATTCTTCCATATATATTTAGAACCTGAAAATGGAGAAAAATCGTTTATTGGTCAGGAAATCGGTTGATGACTTAAGAGAGATGTGTTAAGGATTGAAGTATAGTTCTAATATATTTCGAGGGGCTATGGAAAGGATCCTAGAATGTTTGACAGACCTCAAATTCCTAGTATACGCTAATAGTATATTCTTATTAATCATGAAATAGATGGACATGACAAATTTTTGATAATATCAAGAAGCGTCTCTAGCAATATGAATTTAAACGAAACACTGAAAGATTGATATGATAGATGATAATATATTCAATATCAGTAATTCCCGAAGATATCTCGATCCTAGGAAATCGTTGAATATAAATTTTAAGCAATGAAGAAGATATATACAAAGATTCTTGAAGAATGTAAATTCGATTTGAATTTCATACCTGAATTGGTAATTCCATTAGCTTCACTTATAAACTAATTTACACAGAAATCCCTTTGACATTGTGAAAAGTGAGCCAGAACCGTTAAATAAGACAAAAGATCAATGAGCGAATAAATTTGAGATCATCATCAGAAAAAGGCAAATCAGGAATCCATGAAACAGATGATTTGGGCAATGACATAAGAGATATTTTGAACCGAGATAGCAACGCCATGGCATATATTTATGGAGGATCAGTAATCCAGAACGATATTATTCAATTACAGAGAAAGAAGTTTTGTCTGCACTAGGAGAATGGAGAATCTTCAATGCTATTTGTGAGGAAAGAAATTTAAAATGATAACAGATCATACAGCAAGTATTGCCTTGTGATGTAATCTAAAATTGGGCTCCGTAAGGATTATGAGATATTCGAAAGAGTGAAAATGAATGCCTGGACAGAGTCCGCCTCGAGATAGATGACTATAACATTTAGTGGTTGATCGGATAAATAACACGTTTATGCATATGTTAAACTAGTGACGACTGAAGAGCAAAAAAACCATCTCGAAAAAAAATGCTATGGGATCGGTAGTCCGAAATATATTAAAAATCAATCAACGAACCTAAAAAGAGTGAGGGATAATAATTTGCTGTAAGTGATTCAGTTGAATAAATTTTGTCCTTTTAAATGAAGCACTTGCAGCTATCTTAGATTCATTAGATATTAATTACTTACTTATAAATTATTTATTAAATATTTTTTGTAACTCTTTTAATATGTATCTGCTTTCTCGAAGGAAAACCAATTATTGTTCAAACTACAGATTATAATTGACTAATATACATGTCTACTTTAGAAATAAATAACATCGTTAGATGTATCATTCCCTTAAATGTCTAAAATATATCTGTCATGAGCAAACATGGGTATAAATTGGTGCTGTAAGAGTATTCCTCTTGCTCCTTCAGGAAATTCAAGTTTCCCTGATCAAATTTTTATGATTGAAACAAGCATTGATATAAATAACATGTTCCAGTACGATAAAGACAAATAATTCAACAAGAGGCACAATCTTCATGAATTAATTTATAATCAGCAACTATATATACTTGAATATAATTTAAGGAAACAATGAAAGATTCTATCAGTCAGATCATAAGTCCAACATACATGATTAATATTAATAAAGGAGAAAAAGTTCACTTACAGCCAGCAAACAAAGAAAGGCTGTATTTGCCAAGAGAAATGATGGGAAGAGGAATGTCCAATATTGAGCATACGAGTGAGAGTATGCTCCTCCAATTGAAGAATTCCCTGGAGAGATCAAGAAGTATGTCCTTAAGGCGTAATGCCATAATTAAGGTTGAAGAAGACAATAAGACACATCTCTCAACAATTGACAAATACATAAGACTGAAGTACAATACAGAAGGCGAGATTACCAAAGAATCTCTATATGAATCACAAATTAAATCCCTAATGACCAACATTAAAAGCAAACAACTCCACGAAAGGTTGTTTAGGGTTTGTGATCATGAACTTGGCTTCATTAAAGATTCTTCAGTGTGGCTTACCAAAGGAAATATGAAGCCAACAGATGAAGGAGCTTATTGCTTTTTTCGAGATAGAAATATATTCTTTGGAGAAAAAGTCATATGCCTACATTGCAAAGCTGTGCCAAAACAGTAGATCATCTTGCCACTAAATGCGACCGTATGCTAGATTACGATTACATGAGAAGGCATAATGAAGTATTAAGATGCATACATTTATCACTGTGTAGAAGATTCGGAATTAAGAAGATAAGAAAATTGAAATCCCATTCCGTTCAAGAAGTTGTAGCAAATGAAAATGTCGAGATTCGAGTAGATACAAGAATTAAGACTGACATTAAAATACAACATGATAGACCGGATATCTTCTTACATGATAAAATAAAATAACTCTGATCGAGGTTGGAATCACCAATCTTGACCTATTAACTCAAGTTGAAAATGAAAAAACTAGAAAATATGATTTGATAGCAAATGAGTTATCATTGATTTACAAGTGCAAAGTGAACATAATTCCACATGTAATGACCTGAGAAGGGCTGGTAACGAAATACCACAACAAGTATAGTAAAGAGATAGGAATTGGGCCTAAAGTTGAGGCGTACATCCAGTCTATTGTACTCAAGAAGACTCTGGAGTCTATTTCATTTGAAAGACGACGAAGTATTGAAGATGCAGACAACCATGTGAGTCTTGAGCAGTTAGTGCTCAGATCATCGGGCGTAGACAAGAGAACCGACACGGAATCAATTAAAGAGTAATTGATAATCTTTAGATTACCCATTAAATAAATTCTTTAAGAATAAAGGAGAATATTGCTTATTATAAATTTATCAGTGAGATTCATGAACACTTAAAGGACCAACAAACTTTAATCTAAAAGGATTTGTGAAAACTCTACCCATCTAGGATGGAGAAACTTGATCCAGAGAAAATCGGGAAACATATTCATGCATTATTCAATACCAAAGGTGCTATATGTGCCTTATATGCCAAATTAAATAGTTTTACGAACCTACTCCATATATAACCATCCGCCACACAGTGTAATTATGTGACTAAGTATTCAAGCATGAGTACTACACATATATCTACAAAATATTATTTTCAGACTTATGTTACAGACAATCTTATCGTCCTAACATTTATTTTTATACGTACATTTTTTGAGACGTAGACAAAAAGATTACGAGACACTTAATTTGAATGCCAAATTTCACAATATAACGTGTATATTACATAATAAGATCTTATGCAGATTGTCTTCCATTTTCTGTAGCTCGAAATTTCAGCGACTAATTTTTTTTAAATAAATCTCAATGCTGTTACAGAATGTTTTTATAAAAATACCAGTTTTTGCCCTCTTAATGAAAAGAAATTTAATAATCAGTGCAGTACTAATAAATCTAATTCGTTGTTCTATTAATCAACAAGCAATGCAACCAGGTTCTAATGTGTTGGCAGGGAATGTGGAAGTGAATTTTGAGTCAGAACAACAAAATCCACTCAAAGTACTTAAAAAAGCGGAATCAGAGGACTATTTGGATGAGTTTCATTTCGAGAATGATGTCGATGAAGATTGCATGTCTCAACCGATTCCCGAAATCGAGATTCATGTTAAAAATCATAATGGAGAGCGCAATAAAAATCTTAATTTTAAACCAGAAATCGCGATGAGCCCATATGCATTACTCGATGATCCTATGTTCAGAGAAAGATACCGGGTTACATTGCATCATATGACACTGGATAGTAGATCTCTCTAGATCATTTGGCTTAACAAAGAAATCTTTCTAATAAATATGGTTTTACAGATTTTTTTGTACCGAATTCAGAGTAATTCTAAGAAGAAAATCGCAAAAAGTTATTTACTCTACTTATGTTAAAGTCTTATTGGGCAATGTGAAATAATCAGTAATAGAATTAATTGACTTACAAATCATTGTGATAATGAATTTTGTGTAATCATTTGTGAACTTGCGTAGGTTGGACATAAATTTAACATGCGGGAGCGATATGAATTAAAAAGGGCTTGTCCGAAGCTAGAAATGTGGGTTGAAAATTGATTTCAAGTGTCCTAGCAGGAAGTCCAAACTTCGTTCTGCAGAGGTGCAGGTGCTTCAAGTTGTTTCGCTTTTTTAATATTTAATTTATTTAATTTCGTTTTCTATCCGACATAACTATAACTAGAGCAAGTGAAAATGTCCCTTCATACAGTCTTGTGGTATTAAATCTATTTAATACGTGTAGAAACTTGAGCTTTTCATTAATGGTATTATCATTTACTAAATGAGTATTTAACAATGGCATATTTACTAATTGCTTTTAGTAATTATATCTTAACTATCCAATAATAAAAGATTGGATAATAAATAAGAGCTATTGGATAACCATAGTAACTGTTGGATATTGCAGGGAATGATAATCAAATGGATACGTAATCTTTTAGGACAAGTCGATCAGTTCTTTTTAACTCCCTCATCATTTTTATAAGTGATAAAAGTTTAAACTAAAATAATGGGTTTTAATGAAAGAGCTGGACAAAATCTGTTGTGCGACAAATGATTGCATCTTTTCATAAATAAGTAATACGATTGTGCGTGTAAAACTAATAACAGTTTATACCAGAACGTCATATCCGAAGTGGGGTGGGTCACCACATTTTTAAAAAGTTTTCTTTGAAAGAGTGGCATTTGTGTTGAATACTCAAGATGACAGTAGGAGGTTTAAAATTTAATCCTGAAGAGACACAAGCGCTCCTAGTTAATAAATCTCCTTTTTTAATGAAATGATTTCTTTACTAAAAGGATGGATTAACACAGAAAGAAAAACGAAATTTATTAAACTAGAAGCACCTGTATCTCTACAGGAGGAAGTTTTAACCTCCTGTTAAGATCCTAGGCACTTAGAACAAATCCTGAACCCACTCTTGCGAGCTTCGGGCAAGCCCTTTCTTATCCATGCTGGTCTCGTACACATTACCTTCCGACCCACCTCACATTTTTTTCTGAGTTTTTTTTTATGAAGAGGCTGTGATGTTCTGATTTAAACTGGTATTGGTTTCACACACATAAATGTGTTACTTATCCGGGCAACCACGAAAAGGCTACAGTCATTTGTCTCAGGACAGATTCTGCCCAGACTAAAAAGATGGATTAACACAGAAGCGACTGGCTTGACCAACCCTAAGCAATAGCCCCAGATGATGAATTGTAAAGCGGGAGAATGAGCATGAATTCACACTACAAGTAATGGATGTGGTAGGCCGCCATATTCAGTTTACAAGCCTCTATGTGAAAAAATCATCTTCAAAAGACTGGCAAAGAAAGAGATTCAAACCATATTTTTTTTACTAAAAGGAAACCCGGTTTTATTGTTTCAGAACTTCCTTAGATGATAATGCAAAGATTAGAAGAGCAGCCAAGCCTTTCTAAGGTTGGCTTTGTGTTAAAGGAATCACGGATGTTCTACCCAAGAACTTTATCCCCCGAATTTATAATCTGAAAAGATATAAAATGGTGAGTAAGTATACTGAAGAGTCATGGTGTTCATACAAAAAAAAACGAAACAACTAGAAGCGCCTGTGCCTCTATAGGAGGAAATTTTAAACCTCCTACGGAGGTCCTGGGCACTTTAAATAAATCCCGAGCCCACTCTTTCGAGCTTCGGGCAAGCTCTTTTTTATCCATACTGTTCCCGTACACACACGCCACCGGCCCCACCGGCCCCACCTCCCCTTTTTTCGGGGTTTTTCTTTATAATGACTGAAAACTAGTTTACACACATAAGTGTGTTGATTATCTGGGCAACTACGAAAAGGCTACAGTCATCCATCTTACGACAGATTCTGCCCAGCAAAAAAACATGGTGTTCATATGCTGAGCGTATATCTAACTAGGCCATTTTACATTATACCAATCAAAAACAGATGATACGATATTTAAAGATACTAAGATTATTCAGACAATTACAACTTTTACTGATGCTGACGAAAAATTTTGTGTTGGATCTCGGTAAAAAAATGAAAAATTTTAAGCCACATAAATCTACAAGACAAATAAAAGCGAGAAATTGCGAAATGAAAATCAAGGAGGGTAATATGAAAAAAAATGGTTCGCAATATGTGCAAATCCGATGATCATTCCATAAGTGTTTTAAGAAGGCTGTAAACAGTCAGATAAGTTTCATATGTGTTCGTGATGAAGACTCTTAAAGTAGGAATGCAGAAAGAAATGGAACTATTGATACTGTATTGTTGGATACAGGTTCAAATATTAACCTGATTCATAGGAACTATTTGAAAGACATTAAAGGGGTTAAAGAAAACAAACTTGGGGCAGAGTCTGTCGTGAGACTAATGACCATAACCCTTTCGTGGTTGTCCGGATATGCAATACACTTATATGTTTGTGAAACTAATAACACCTGACAAACGAAAACAAACAATCCTAAAAGGTGCGAGATGAGACGTAAAGGTCCACATACCGACTCAAAAAACCTTCTCTCAAGCATGAAAGATGGGCTTTAAATGCAGCTCAGGACCTAGGCAGCAAAAGCGCTGCCAATGGAATAAATTTATTCCTTCTAAATTTTGAAGGCTCAAACAGCCATCTTATTGTCGTAGAACAAGACTTGCATACTCGAAAATTATTTATTAAATATTTTCCTTAACTCTTTTAATATGCACCAATTATATTGAATTAAAACAATTGTTGTTCAAACCACATATCATACTTAACTTATATGAGATGTCTTATTGAAAAATAAATCAAATCTTTAGATGTATCATCTCCTTAGATGTGCGAAAGATGTCTGTCATGAGAAAATATGGTTATAAATTTTACAAACTCACACCATACACAACTGGGCGAATCTGTTATGAGACAGATGACTGTAGTCTTTTCGTGGTTTCCAGGATAAGTAACACTCTTAAATCAAAACATCACAGCCTCCTCATAAAAGAAAAATCCAGAAAAAGGGCTTGCCCGAAGCTCGAAAGAGTGGGCTTAGGATTTGTTCTAGGTGCCCAGGATCTCAGTAGGAGGTTTAAAAGTTTTTCCTATAGAGGCACAGGCGCTTCTAGTTGTTTTGATTTTTCTTCACATCATACACAAGCATTCATAACACAGTACGATTATGTGCTTAAATATTTAAACATAAGTATGACACATTTGCCTCCTAAGTAACAATTTCAGACCCATGTTACAGACAATGTCATCTTCCATACTCTTCTTTGTCATATATAAATCTTTTTGAGAAGTAGACAAAAAGATTTCGAGACATTTAATTAAAATACCAAAATTCCGCACTAAAAAACACATGTTATATTGTAAAAGAATGCTACATGATAAGACCATATGATGATAATTCGATCTTTTTTGTAACTCAAAATCTCTCAGAAAATTTTTTTTTAATAAATCTCAATACTGTAAAAAAATCTCTATAAAAAATACCAGTTTTTATCTCTTCATGAAAAATATATTTTTAATTAGTGCACTAATATTCAATCCAATTCGCTGTTCTATTAATATAGAGGCAATGGAATCAGATCCTAATTAATTTTCAAGGCATAGGCAGGATAATTTGAGGTTAGAAGATCAAAATCCACTTAGAGTGCTTAAAGAAGCCGAGTCAGAGGCCTATTGGGAAGAGTTGAAAGATATTCCTTTGGACGAGGATGAAGATTGCATGTTTCAAACGATTCCTGAATTCGAGACTCATGTTAAAGAATCAAACGCAAATCGTATTGAAAATCGTATTATAGAATCAGAACTCTCTGAACGCCCATATGCGCTACTCTCAAATCGTGCATTCATGCGAACATATCGGCTTACTTCCCTTCAATTTGAATTGGATAGTGAGTTGAGCTAGATTATTAGATTTAAAAATGAATTTTTTTAATAAATTTAGTTCAAAGATTTTTTATACCGAATCTAAAGTAGCTCTAAAAAATATTGCAATATATGATTGGCCTTGTTGATCAATGAATTGCACAATATTAAACAATCAATGATAAAATCAAATCAACATACAAATCATGTGATGTTGTTTCTTAATTCTCATTTGTGAACTAGCGTAACTTGAAAATCTAATTTATTTCCGTTTTTCCACCGAGATGACTGTAACTAAGTAAGACAAGAAAAGATCTTCCGGCTATTTTTCAATATGAAATCTAATTTACATGTGTAAAAGCTTGTGTTTCACCTTAATAGTATTGTCACAGACTTAATGTGTGTTTAAAAAAAGCGTAATTTATTTAACTAGAAGTGCCTATACCTCTATGGTAGGAAATTTTAATATCCTGCTAGGGCACTTGTATTAAACCATGATCCCACTTTTTCGAGCTCCGGGTTAGTCCCTTTTAATTTATGGCGTTCTCGTATATCGATCCTATGATCACCATCTAGTCCCATCTCCCCCATTTTCAAGGGTTATCATTTGGTGAGCATGCTGTGACGTTCTCCAACTAACCAGAGGAGGCTTCCACCTGTGGTTAGTAAGGCACTGAATCTAACAGCCTATCATTTATTGCAATCGTGCTGCAGCTCGATTGGTTTCTCACGCATAAGTGTGCTACATATGCGGGGAATTTAAAAAGTTTTCAGCCATTTGTCTTACGACAGATTAGCTCAGAAATGTGTATTTAAAGATGAATTGTGGAATAATCATGACATCTATTTGGAAATTGTAAAAGAGTGATGATCTAGTTGGTAATGGCCAATTGATCTCTTTACGAAAGGTCAATCGGCTCTTTTTAACTCCCTGTAAATTTCTATCCATGGTAAATTAAGGAATGTTGTGTTTTGCCAAAGGATTCCAGAATTTTTTGAAAACTTTGATGATTTTTAATTAAAATTAAATAATGATCAATTTAAATTAAAACATTTGAAAAACTATTCAAGAAACAAATAATGGGATTTAATGAAAAGAATTCTTCGCCAAGAAAGAGGAATAACACGGGTGCGACTGGCTCGTTAAACCTTGTAGAGATGGCCCAGACCATAAAATTTTAACATGGGAGAATGGGCATGAATTCAATCTACAAAGTAAAGAATGTGTGGTGCTTGAATTCCAGTTTACAAACTTCAATGCAAAAAAATCCATCTTCAAAGACTGAAGAATAAAGAGATTAAAATTGCACTTTTTTTTTACTAAAAGGAAAATTTAGTTTCATAAAAAAGTGCGAGATTTATTATATAGGAGCGCTTGTGCCTCTACAAGAGAAAATTTTAAACCCCCTACTGAGGTCCTGGATACTTAGAACAAATCCTAAGCCCACTCTTTCGAGCTTCGGGCAAGGCCTTTTTTATCCATGCTGCTCCCGCATGTTGTTGATTGGGTCGGCCCACGTCTCTTTTTCGGGGTTTTCTTTTAATGAAAAGACTGTGACGTTCTAATATAAACTGTTATTGGTTTCATACACATGAGTGTATTACTTATCCTGGAAACCACGAAAAGGCTACAGTCATCCGTCTTACGACAGATTCTGCCCGGAACCCAGTTTTATATCTTCAGGACTTCGTCGGAGAAGAATGTAAAGGCTAGAAGAGCAGACAAGCATTTCTAAGACTGGTTCTATGTCAAAGTGATCACTGATCTTCTTTCCAAGACTTTATCGACCGAATTTATAATTAGAAAAGAAAGATAATAATACTGAATAAGTATACCAAAGAGCTGTAGAGTTCATATCCTGACCGTGTATCAAACTGTGCCATTTTATATTATATCAATGAAAACCAACTAATACAGAATTTACAGACACTAAAAAATCTACAACTTTTGCTGTCGGAAAGTCTGTGTTGGATCCATTAAAAAAATCAAAGTATTAGAAAATTTAAACCTATATAAACCTACAGGACAAATAAATCATCTTGAGATTATGATGAGAAATTAAACATGTTGGTGCGGAATGGATAAAAAAGTGCTTGGTCGAAAATTGAAAGAATGGGCTCAGAATTTATTTAAAGTGCCAAGGACCTTAGCAGGGGATTAAAACTTCCACTTGCAGCGATGCAAGGGCTTTCTGTTGAATAGGTTTCGTTTTTTTATGACGAGAAATTTAAGGATGATGATATAAAGAAAATGGTTTGCTATGAGTGCAAATTCGAAGATCATTCCTGATGTAAATTTACTAAAGAGGTGAACGGTCACATTTCATGCGAGTAGTAAAGACTCCTAAATAATAAATGTTGGCCAAATGATTCTATCGACACTGACTTGTTTGATACGAATTCCAATCTTGACTTGACTCATAAGAACTATTTAAAAGATACAAAAGGAGTTAAAGAAGTAAAGCATAGGGGAAGCAAGTCGTGAGATAAATGATTGTAGTCTTTTTGTGATTTTTCGAATAAATATTGCTCTTATGCGAGTGAAACCAATATTATTACCTTCTCGAGAACCCAATCGAGCTGCAGCATAATTGTTATAGATGATCGCCTGTCATATTAGTTGCCTTCAAACCACAGGGTGTGCCTTCTCTGGCCTGTTACGGAAAGGTGCCGGAACGTCAACGCATCCTAACCAAACGACAACTCCAAAAAAAAAGGGAAGGCGGGACCGTAAGGCCGACCGACATGCACATGTAAAAACCCATTTTGCCCGAAACCCAAAGAGTGTGCCAAAGATTTTTCCAAGTGCCCTGGCAGGGGCTTCCATTATTTTTTAACGAGGCTCAGACGGCTATCTTGTCTTGTTAGATATGATTCATTTACTCATAATCTATTTATTAAACATTTTTTATCAACTCTTCTATTATGCATCAAATTTATTAATGTGAAACTGATTACTGTTCAAACCACAGATCGTGACTACCTAAAGATGTCTTCTCTAAAAATAAATCACATCGTTAGATGAATCATCTCCTTAATGTTCCTAAATATATCGTTCATGAATAAGCATGGGTATAAATTAGTACCTTAAGAACATTCACTTTGCTCCTTCAGGCAACTTGAACTTACACGAGCAAATGTTTAAAAAAAAACGAAACAACTAGAAGCGCCTGTGCCTCTATAGGAGGAAATTCTAAACCTCCTACCGAGGTCCTGGGCACTTAGAACAAATCCTAAGCCCACTATTTCGAGCTTCGGCAAGCCCTTTTTTATCCGTGTCGCTCCCGCACACATACACACGCACACGCATGCAATCATCCGGCCCCACCTCCCCATTTTTGAGGTTTTTCTTTTTATGAGTCGGCTGGCTGTGACGTTCTGATATAAACTGTTATTAGTTTCACACACATGAGTGTATTACTTATCTGGGCAACCACGAAAAGGCTACAATCATCCGTCTCACGACAGATTCTGCCCAGGCGAGCAAATGTTTATTGAATAAGTATTTCATTACCGAAGCAAGCATTGATATGAACCAAATATTAGAGAAGTATAAAAATGACTTATTTGGCGAGATGCACAATCCTCATAAATTAATTTATTATCAGTACCAATACATAGTTTATTATAGTTTGAGGTAATATTAACATATTACATAAATAGATTGGGAATACATAATTGATGGTGATAGAGGAGCATAATTACTCAATTAAATTCACTAGTGAGCTTCATGGGACATTTAAAGGGGTCCCAAACATTTTTGTTAAATGGATTTGTGAAAACCTTATCCACTCAGGATTGAGAGAAATTGATCCAAGCAAGATCGGAACGCCCTCAAATATAATTCAATGACCAGAGTGTTATATATCCCTTATATACAAAGTATAATGGTCTTAAGAAACCACATCATATATAAGCATCAGTCACACAGTGCACCTATGTATCTAACTATTCGAGAATTAGTACTTCAATTTTACTTACTATGTATGTAGTAATTATAAACTTATGTTGCAGAAAATTTCATCATCCACACTTTATTTGTTAAAGATAAAATTTTTTGAGAAGTTAACAAAAAGAATACGAGAAACTTGATTTAAATACTAAAATTTCCTTTGCCATAAAGTATATTCTACATCATAAAATTGTATGCAGATGATTTTCAGTTTTTATGTGGCTCAAAATTTTTTAGATCAATATTTTTTATAAATATCAATACTGTCAAAAAATCTTTTAAAAAAATACGATTTTTTAACTCTTTATGAAAAATAAATTGTTAATAAGTCCAATACTAATCATAATGGTTGTTGTTCAATTAACCAACAAGAAATACATTTAGGCTTTAATAAGCTTGCAAAATATAGGCAAGTGAATTTTGAATTAGAAGAACAAAATCCACTAAAAGTAGATAACGAATCAAAATCAGATGCCTGTTTGTTCATATTGAGAATGATGTTGATGAATATTGCATACATCAAGATATTCCTGAAATCGTGATTCATACTAAAGAAAAAAATAGAAAGTCTATTGAAAATCTTAATTTGGAATCTGAACTCTCATCCCGTATACATTATTCCAAAATCCTGCGTTCCAGCGCACACGTCGATTCGCATCACTTCAATTAATCATGGATGGTGAGTCTTACTAGATTACTTGATTCAAAAATATGTTTTCCGGTTTAGTTTTTATTAAATCCAGATTAACTCTAAGAAAAAAATAGCATGAAGTAATTCGCACTGTTTTTGTTAACGTCTTATTGAACTATGAATTACCCCAGTGTGAATGAATAAATCCTCAGATCAAATTGGCTTACCAATTATTGTGATGAAGCAATTCAACTTATCACTTATGAACTGGCTTAGTTTAAAGATCTGATTTATTTACATTTTTCTCATCGAGATGATCATAACTGACTAAGACAATGCAAATATCTTTATACTGTCTTGTGGTATGAAATGTATTTTATATATTTAGAAACTTGGGATTTCCATTAATAGTAATATCATATACAGGGTCAGTATTTAAAGAAGTCATATTTATTAAATGGTGTTCGTATTTCTATTTTAACCATCCAATCATATAATTATTAGATATTAAAAGAGAGCCATTTAATAATTACAATATTCGTTGAATGATTATAAAGGAATGATAATCTAATTAGTTGATGATGAATTATTCTCTTGACGCTAGTCGATCGACTCCTTTTTAACATAGAATGCGGGCGCGATATGGATGAAAAAAGGGCCTAGGATTTATTCAAAGTGCCTTAGCTCGAGATTAAAATTTTCTCCTATAGAGGCACACGCGCTTCAAGTTGGTTCGTCTTTTTTAATGGGATTCAGACAACCGTCTTATCTTGCTGGACAAGACTTGCTTACTCACAAATTATTTATTAAATACTTTTCGTTAATTTTTTTAATATGCATCAATTTCATTAAAGGGAAATCAATTTGTGTTCAAATTACAAATCATAGCTTACCAAATATATCTCCTTTAGAAATGAATCACATCTTTAGATGTATGAGCTTCTTAAACCTCTTAAATTTGTCTGTCAAAGAAAAAATGGGCATAAATTAATGCTGAAAAGATATTTTATCTTCTTCCTTCAGGCATTTTGGCTTTTCAGAGAAAATTTTTTACTAGTGAATCAACAATGGATATGAAACTCATGTAAGAGAACAACAAAAGCAAATCATCTTACAGAAACACGATCTTCATAATTTCATTTTTAATAGCTAAAATTTGTAATCAACATCCAAATATACTTGCTTTAATTTTAAAAAGGTAATATATTCTATAAATCAGACATGCATTATTGATATGGATAACTGAGAATATTTTTTAATATGAATTTATCTGTGAGCTTCATGAATACTTAAAGGGTCGTCGAAATATATTGTTCAAAGATTTTGTAAAAACTCTACCCACCCAAGATAGAGCGGACAAGATCAGAACATCCTCAATCTTACTCTTCAGGACTGAAATATCTAGAATTTCATATGTACTTTATATCCAAAATTGAATATTTTTGCAAAGCAACACCCTCTAGAAGGATCCATCACACGATGCAAATAAGTGCCTAAATATTTGAGCGTAAATTTCACACATTTGCCACCTGAGTAGTAATCTCAGACCTTAGCTACATGAAATCTCATCTTCTTTATTTTTATTTGTTATTAATAAATATTTTGAGACATTAACAAAAAGGTTGCCAAACACTTAGTAAGAATATCAACATTCGGTAATTAGAAAGGTATGCTATATTATAAAAGAGTGTTATATTATAAGATCATAGGCAGATATTTTTTGATTATTTTGTAGTTTAGAATCCTTCTGAAAAAAATTTTTTAATATATCTCAATAATGTCAAAAAATCTTTTTAAAAAACACAAGTTTACCTCTTCATGAAATATGAACTATTATTTAGTGCTATGATGATTAAGCTAATCTGTTGTTCCATTGATCTAGAAGCATTACAATCAGGATTCAATGAATTTTCAGGGCAGATACAAGTTAATCTAGAGACAGAAGAACAAAATCCACTTAAAATAGTTAAAAAATCGAAATCAGAGAACTATTTGGAAGAGTTAGAAGATTTTCCATTAAACTAGGATGAAGTTGATGAAGATTACATATTTCAACCGATTCCTGAATTCCTAACTCATGTTAAAGAACAAAATGGAAAGCCTACAGAAAATCTCAATTTTAAATCTGAACTCTCGGACTTCCAATATGTATTGTTCTTGAATCCTGCGTTTAGGCGCACAGATCGGTTTGCATCACTCCAATTAAGCAGTGATGATGAGTCTTACTAAAATATTTGACTTAAAAAAGATTTTTTTTGAATAAATATTGTTTTCCTGGCTTTTTTTTACTAATCAAAAGTAACTCTAAGAAGAAAATATATGAAGAAATTCGTTCTGTTCATGTTAACGTCTTACTGCCAATGAATTGTTTGGAGTGAATTAGTCAATAATAAAATCAAATCGAGTTACCTATGATTGTAACACATTGATTCAGCTTATCATTTATGAAGTGGCTTAGGCTAAACATCAAATTTATTTACTTCTTTTTTTTTTATTCACGGAGAAGAAGGAGAAAGTGAAAAATGATAAATTGGAATTGAAGGTAACAAAAGATGATATTGAAACAATTGATTTGAATAAAGAGAGAGAAGACGAGAAGTATGAACCGACAAGTGAATTCGAAGACGAAATGTATGGTCCGAGATGACTTTAAGCTAAAGCGAGAAAGGAATGCATCTTAATACTGTCTTGCGGTATACTAAACACTTTATAGTGACGAAAATCGATGCATCCATTAAGAGATTGGCAATCTCTTTCTTAACTCCTTGTGAAAAATTTTATGAATTTGAAAAATAAGGAAGACAGCAGGCTGCAGTTGTCTATAAAACAAGTCTGCAGCCACTACTTAGGAGGTAGAGGTGTAAAGCTCGTGCTCGAGCATTTACGACACATAGGAGTCCTGTGTAGCGTTTGGTTTCAAAATGCCGGGTGGTTCAAGAAAGTGTTTATATATGGACACGAAGCCATTCCACTTTGGATATAAAACATATATTTTGCTCCTAGTTATCGAAGCCCACCAGGGTATGATTGGGCTTAGCCCTGAATTTAGAGTGACCCGTTGAGTGTTTTTCCGATCTTCTCTTGGTCTGGGCCAAGTTTCCTCCATCCCTTGTGGGTGGAGTTTTTAGCAACCCGTTTGACAATAAGGTTTTCACCGATCACTCATTAGCTATAGCAATATAGTGAAAATAAATTACTTTTTTTTTTTTTTTTACTTTTTTTTTATTTAAGTATCTTAAATATATCAAGAAATGAAAGCACCTTCATAATGCTTTATTTATAAAATGAATTTTACATGTGTAAAAACTGGGGTTTTCATTAATAATAATATCGTAGACTATGTAAAATGTTTGGATAATAATAGACACTTTAAATTAGAATTAGAAAAACAAAGGAAGTAACAGAAGAAGTGAAGATTGAGGAAGTAGAGTGCTTCTCAAGAACACCGCCAGCTCTAAAAATTCCTTGGAAGTACTAATCAACGATGTCAAGTCGAATGATCCTGGATGGTCAAAGGAGTTTTTTGAAGCTGTTCAAAGAAGATTTGGAAGGATACCTAGATTCGGCAGGACTCAAAAAAAAGACGAAACAACTAGAAGCGTCTGTGTCTCTATAAGAGGAAGTTTTAAACCTCCTACTGAGGTCCTGAGCACTTGGAACAAATTCTAAGCCCACTTTTTCGAGCTTCGGGCAAGCCCTTTTTTATCCATGCTGCCCCTGCATGTATATCATCCGCCCACCTCCCCTTTTTTCGGGGTTTTTCTTTTTATGAGGAGGCTGTGACGTTCTGATATAAACTGTTATTAGTTTCACACACATGAGTGTATTGCATATCCGGGCAACCACAAAAAAGGCTACAGTCATCCGTCTTACGACAGTTTCTGCCCACCAGTGAACTTCATATCCACTGTAAGCGCCACCAAACTTGATTGTTAAAAAGATTTGTGAAAACTCTACCCATCCAAGTAGAGGGGACAAGATTGTAAAGGCCTCCATCATACTCTTCCGGGCTTAAATATCTAGAATTCCATATGTGCTTTATATTCTAGGTGTAATGCTTTTGCGGAGTTACTCCAGCTACAAGCATCGGTCCAACAATACAAACGTGTCAACATATTCAAGTATAAGTATTATACAACTGCTTCTTGAGTGGTAATTTTGATATTTTCTAAATAAAATCTCATCTTCCTAATTTGCCATTAATAAAATTTTTGTAACGTAAGAAAAAGTTTTCAAATACTTGGTGAGAATACCAAAATTCTGCACTAAAAATAGTGTGACATTTTATAAAATAATTCTATACTATAGCGTCATATGCAAGCAATTTGATATTTTTGTACCTCAGAATCTCTCAGATATTTTTTTTATAAATCTCAATAATGTCAAAAATTGTTTTTAAAAAATGCGATTATTTACCTCTTCATGAAATGTAAACTATTAATTGGTGTTTTAATGATCAAGCTAATCTGTTGTTCCATTGATCTGGAAGCAATACAATCAGGATTCAATGAATTTTCAGAGCAGATGCAAGTTAGGTTTGAATCAGAAGAACGAAATCCACTTAAAGTGGTTAAAAAAGCGAATTCAGAGGACTATTTGGAAGAGTTAGAAGATTTTCCTTTTGATAAGGATGAAGATTGCATGTTTCATGCGATTCCTGAAATTGTGACACATGTTAAAGAACACAATGGAAGGCCTATTGAATATCTCAATTTAGAATCCGAACTCTCTGAATTCTCCGAATATTTTGAATACCCATATGAATTTATATCAAATACTGAGTATAGACCCACATATCCAGGTCTATCGCTTCCATCAAGCATGGATGATGAGCTTTATTAAAATATTCGACTTACATTTTTAATTCTTTTAATAAATATGTTTTGCAAATTTTCATTTACTGAAAAAAAAGGAATTTATTTTCATTATATTCCTATAGCTAGTGAAAAAAAACGAAACAACTAGAAGCGCATGTGCCTCTATAGAAGGAAATTTTTAACCTCCTACTGAGGTCCTGGGAACTTAGAACAAATCCTAGGCCCACTCTTTTGAGCTTGGGCAAGCCCTTTTTCGCCACCGCATGCCACCTCCCCTTTTTTCGCAATTTTTCTTTTTATGAGTTGGTTGGCTGTGACGTGGCGTTCTGATATAAATTTTTATTAGTTTCACACACATAAGTGTGTTACTTGTCTGGGCAACCACAAAAAAGCTACAGTCACTCGTCTCACGACAGATTCTGCCCATTATTGTGACACATTGATTCAGCTTATCATTCATGAACTGGCGATTAGGTTAAAAATCTAATTTATTTCCTTTCTTGATCGAGATGACTTTAAACTAGAGGAAGAAAGGAAAGCACCTTCATACTGTCTTGATGTATAAATGAATTTTATATGTGTAGAATCCGGGGTTCCCATTAACAAATTTTCAATCTCTTTCTTAACTCCTTGTGAAAAGTTTTATGAATTTGAAAAATAAGAAAGACAGCAGGCTACAGTTGTCTGTAAAGCACGTCTGAGGTAGGAGGTAAAGGTGTAATGTTTACGACACATAGGAGTCCTGTTTGGCGTTTGGTTTCAAAATACCGGATGGTTCAAGAAAGTGGTAATATATGGACACAAAGTCATTCCACTTTGGGTATAAAACATATATGTTGCTCCTAGTTATAGAAGTTCACCAGGGTATGATTGGGCTTGGCTCCGAATTTAGAGCGATTCGTTGAGTGTTTTTCTGATCTTGCCTGGGCCAAGTTTCCTCCATCCCTCGTGGGTGGAGTTTTTAGTAATCCGTTTGACAATAATGTTTTCACCGATCACTCACTAGCTATAGCAATATAGTGAAAATAAATTCTTTTTTTACATGATATTTTAAATTATCTTCACTTTATAGTCAATCATGTCTCGTGTAGCTGTTTACATACATAGATAACTTCCACTTGGTATAAAATTCAATATCACTATCAAAGTTGAGGATGGTTTTTCTCGATTTGAAATGATTCAGAATAAATTTAGCTTCGAATAAATAAACGAATTGTCGATTTTACATTAATAAATTCAAACAAAAAAAATTACAATTCAGCAATAATTTAATCAAAAATATACGAGAAATTCAATAGGTCATTCATCATCAGGTCTTGATAAAAACAAGTCCCTTAAAAATACATAATATTTACACAATGTCCATGGAATGATGTCTAATCATTCATTTCTTCTTTATCTTCCAGTTTTCGTAACTAATAAAACCTAGTATAGATGTTCAAGAAAACATATCAATCAATTCCTATGCTGAATGAATATAAAAAGCCATTCTGTCAGTTCAAATAAATTTTTTTCCCTCTTCATTCTTACTCAGCCTTTTCTTGAATATCCTTTTCTCTTTACGCAAAGCTGATGCTTTATTTTTCTCTTCACTATGAGTCGATAACTTATTAAATACATTTTTTGGTTCAATTATTTTCAAAGAAAGCATTTCTTTTACTTCGAGATTAGTAAACATTCCTTGAATGAACTCCAAATCCATTATTTTAGAATCGTTAAAGATCATTTTATCCATTTCAAGTAAAATCGCTTTATTTGTGAACAAATCGTAAAATCCATGTATTAAAATTAGGAATGTTTCATGATCAAAGAACTTTAAACAATCTGAGAAGTTTGTGTAATTTTTTATTACATATGACAATCCTGAAATTCTTATTTCTTTGCTTTTATTATATTTTGCCAGTAAACTGAAAAAAATATCATATTGAAATGCTTTATAATAAAACACAAAAATATTCACATCTTTGAAAGATTTCAATTCTTGATTGGTAGTAATCTGATGAAAATGATGAAGATTTTCTATGGAAAGATATTTTTCAAACGCTTCACTGCATTTCACCTCATCAAAATTGCATATGTATCTCAGTAGATATATAATAATATTATGGAAGCATTTCTCAAGATGGAGACAATATAGTTCAAATTCATCGAAATGTTTACTTTTGTCTAAAATCTGAATGTCATGAGTAAGGGAAATAAGACGACAATAAGAAATCAAGATGATAGATATCTCAGAAATATCAGCCAGTAAATTCTGCGACACAAATCTGTTGATATTTTCAATTTTATAAACAGCATTCTTAACGAAATCTAGTGATCTTATCAGATCCCATATACCATTAGATGGAATACTATTAGATAAATAAAAATCCTCCAGCTTCACAACTACTGGTTTCGGTTGAATCTCTTTTTTTGAAAAAATATTATTACCTGAGTTTTCATTATTTTGATTAGTCTTCTCCCAAAAGCAGGTATTGACTTGATCAAGGCTTAAGTCGACAAGGTGGGAGAAAAGAAGGTTGAAAACATCACTAATGCTGTTCTCTTCAATTTTAGCCTCGTCATTGTCTTCTTTATATTTGCTCAAAACCAGCTTAGTAATTTTAGATAGCAATATTATTTTCACTGATATTTTAGGGATGATTTCATGAATTGAACCGAATGATGAATCGTTTTTTAATATCTTTTTCATATCATTAATGAAATATGCTGAAAGACAATTAAAAGGTTCGGTATTCTTTATTAAGGTGTGAGGAAAGCTGTCTGGTGAGAATTTATCTATAAGATCCCTCAAGATCTCTTTGGATCTCCCTGCCTTGTAATGATTAACCAGTGCAAGTAATGACTTCATGGTGTGTTTTGGACCTTCTCCACCTTTGGATTCATATTTCGAGAAATCTATCAAATACTTTCTGTGATCAAATATTTTCGAAAAATCAAACTTCCTAGGTTCAGATATGGGTTTAATTATCTTCATATTCCTTATAGCATTTAAGTATGAGTATTCTTCGTCACAAAAACTTTTACTGGTCATAGCTTGAAGTATAAAATTTAGCATTATGGTTAAGATAAAAAATGAAATAATTTAATTTTTAATTTATTCTTCTTTGATCGAAACGGCAGAAATGAATTTTTGAAAAAAATGAAAAATTTTAATCCTCAAAAATTCGATTTCACAATGTTGGGTTAGAAAATTTAAAAATTTAACCAAGAGAAGTATTATTAGATATGATTTAAAAAAATTGTATATGTAACAGAAGATTAAAACTAAAGATTGTGGGGGGTTTTGTCTAGTTTCTATACGAATTAAATCATTTTTAAAGCAAATTTGATGAATGAAAAAAATACCGGTATTGAAATATTAAAAAATTATATTAAATTATTTCTCTTTAATAAAATCAGTTTATTTTTCATATATTTCTTTAGCTAATTCATAATGATGAAGTCCTTATTGTCAAGTCAGTTTTTAAAGAACACATGTGGAGAAAACTAACCACAGGACAAAAAAAGATCAGAAAGCACAACATATTTGATTGAGATTACCTAATCGTATCCTTACTTAGATTATGACAAAATGTATGCTTTATATCCAAAGTCGAATATGTAAACAAGGATTTTATCCAGTCTACATTTTATAAACAAATACCTTATATCACACAAAAAGACTAGATGTCGTAAATACTTTTAAAAATTGGTTTTTATCTTGACTTAGAAGCAGATATGATAGGATTATTCTAGAACTTGATTTATTCTATCTATTTGAATTTTCTGCTTTCAAATAACAAAATTATTATCTTCATAGACATCCATTAGTAAATGCAAGCAATCATATTACATCCTTATAATTGTATCAGTAAAAAATCTTAATAATGATTAAATCGATTGTTTCACATTTTAATTATTCTGTAGAAGACAATTATCCATTATAGTGTTAATATACCTGTAATTCTATATTGATTATTTCTAGCTTGACCAACAAGGATTTATAAATAGTTCACATTCTAACAGAATTAAATAAACCGAATCATATTTGAGTGTTAGAATTTATCTGATCATTCAAACATCGATCCAGATGATTATTGTACTATTGTTGCTAAATATCAAACAAAAGGTTATTTACTTTGAAATATAATATCAGCCAGCTCATTGCAATGTTTGAGATCAATATACTTTAAGAGACCTTATTCTTCCAATCTTTAATAAGGCAAAAATACAAAATATTTTCATTTGAATAAAAGTGGATCAGAACTACAAATAAATACAACAAGGTGAAGCTCTGATAAAGAAGATTTCTCTAAGCCAATTGAGGTTTAGAAGATCAAGACCTTTCAAATCAAGATTAATAAAGGAATGCAAACGGATAGAAACCAACAGAAAATAGTAAGACACATGATGATTGATGTAGTATTTTTTTACACCATTCTACATTTATGTTTGATTTCGATTTGTATTCTTCATTGTCTTAGTTCCCTGGTCAGGATGATCTAGGAGAGCATGTAAACGTTTATAACACATTTTTTAATGATCGTTATCTAGATAAATGCATTTATTTAATTCCTGATGTTCTCCAGAACATCCTCTAGCCTGGTCTGAATTCATTACACAAGCTTTCCAAGATTTATCTAATTGTCCAATCATTGATTTCACCTAATAATTAAGTAAATAATCCTTGTCTTTTCATTCAGGTTTTATCGTGACATGATTGATATTCTTGATTAACTCAAGTTTAAAATGAATAGATAAAGCATTCGTGTTATATTCAACATGAATTATAAAGAGTTTTAATTATTAATAACAATATATTTGGCGTAGATAAGAGAATCAATCAAAGAATAACTATTAGATTTACCCATTAAATATATTATTTGACAATATATTTAATTGTGATAATTATTTGTCACCTCATTAGTTTATATAGCTCAATAAGCCAATGCAAAGCCTATTTAAGTAATCAATAAGATATGATGATTGTTCAAGAACCAATCGTATTTATATTTGTAGATATAAATACGGAATTCGTTAAGTAAATTATGTCTTCTAGTTCTCAGGATTTAAACGTACAATTCGACAAGCCCAATATATTTAATTGATCTTTTTGCCATTTCAAATATGAAGTGATAATTAAATGTATGATTGACTTGATTAATTGCCATCACCGATAAATGATTGAATAATAATCAATTGAAATATATATAGAGATATTTCAGGCCAAGATAGTCATACATTCAATATCATAACACTACGCTCCCTGTAAACTTTACAGTTCAAATGACGCAGAATAAAACATGACTTCTTCAGGGTTGAGAAAGGTAGTTTAACAAGCTTACATGTTAGTTAGTTTCAATATGAACTAAATGTTTGTTCCAAGGGATTGAAGTCTTATTGTTTTTCATTTTATTTTTGATATGATCAATCTGTCTTGAATAAAATATGATTTTCCTTTAACTAAAAAAAGAAGAAATTAATTCAAATGATTATTTACTGTAATCTCTTTCAAATGGACAATTCGTGATACAATTTTATAAGTTCATTAAAATTCCATCTTCAATTTTGAATGGAATGAACTCATTAAAGATAATAATACAGGGAAGTTTTGGACTTCAATTCTTGATTCTTTTGAAATACAACAATGCTATTATAGTTTCAGCGCTATGTTTAAATTCCTGTAATAATCCGAATGAAGATAACATTTAATGATTAACTTGAGTCAATCAAGATTGTATTTGAATAGTTGGCCAAGCTGAGCCCCAATGGACAAATCTCTTATCGTTCTTGATTCTATCTTCCTTCTATTGCAGGACTCTGGCTTTAGTTTTGAGAAGTATCATCATCCGCCAACCAAAACTTCTCTTGATTACGCTGTGATTAACAAAACTGAACTCTGCGATGGAGCCAAAGCCATTGTTGTTAAATTAGAATTTGAATTTGCAGTGTTTGTCTTGGTTGGATCTAGAAAATTAAATCTTAAAACAATCAAGAGGCATTTCAACATAAAAAATGTTAGATTGGCAACAGTTGAAGAACTCTTTGAGAAAACAGGGCTTGTTCCTGGCAGTGTTCCACCTTTTGGTGATCCTATTTTACCTCTGAAATTATTTATTGATGAATCAATCCTTACCAGGGAATCCTTGGTCTTTAACGTTTGAACTCTAACAGATTCGGTCAAAATTCAGATAAAAGATTATATTAAGATATCAAAAGGTGAAGTGCTTTCCTTTTCAAATGAAAAAGATCAACCTGAGATCAAGTGATAATTTTCTATGGTAACACAATTTAATTAAAGATCAACCTGAGAAATTAACAATGGTACCATAATTTAATTAAAAATTAACAATTTGAAATATAAAAACTATTTCAATTAAACTAATTTAATAAATATTTATAATTGAGTAATTTAATGAATAAAAACGGTTATTTAAAATCAATTGATCATATATTTCAACAAAGCTGTCATGCCAACTTGATTTAAAAGGCTTAAAAACAGCCACGCTCTGTGGTCTTAAATTTCTTCGTCTCTGATTTACAAAATATAAAAAAATGTATTAGTTAATTTAAAAAAGAAGTTAAAATTTTTATTAACAGCAATCAATGTGCGTGTCAACCTGTCATCATCGACATGAACAATAAAGATCCCTTTCTTTATGCAGATTATACATTTAATTTTATGCATTGATTTTCGTTTTAAATCTCAAACATGTGTTTTGAAATTAAATTTCTTCTATAAATTGATTTATTTTCTAAGCCCCATGAGTACACCCGAATTGAACACAGCAGTAGTGATAGACAATGGTAGTGGAATGGCTGGATTTGCAAGAGATGAGGCACCACGAGTGGTGTTTCCTTCTATTATAGGAATTCCCCGACATGTAGGAGTCATGGTTGGGATGGGACAAAAAGATTCTTATGTTGGAGATGAAGCCCAGAAGAAAAGAGGAATATTAGAATTGAAATATCCAATTGAACACGGAATAGTCAATGACTGGGGAGCTATGGAGAAGATCTGGAGACAGACATTTTACAACGAGCTTCGAGTAGCTTCTGAGGAACATCCTGTCCTCCTTACAGAAGCACCTTTGAATGCAAAGATTAATAGGGAAAAAATGATTGAAATAATGTTTGAGAAGTTCAGTGTTCCAGCCTGGTACCTTCAGATTCAAGCAGTACTGAGTCTTTATTCGACTGGCAGAACAACCGGGATTGTCTTTGATTCCGGAGATGGTGTGTCTCACGTTGTTCCCATCTACGAAGGGTATTCCCTCCCTCATGCCATTCAGAGAATTGACCTGGCAGGAAGAGACATAACCAGCTACCTCAAGAAGATCTTGACAGAGAGTGGAATACAAATGAACACGTCTGCCGAGTCAGAGATAGTTAGAGAAATCAAGGAGAAACTTTGTTATGTGTCTCTCGACTACAATGAGGAGATGAATAACAATACAGAGGAGGCTGAGTACGAATTGCCTGATGGTGTGAAAATAAAGCTAGGTAACCAAAGATTTAGAGCCCCAGAAATTCTGTTCAATCCAAAGATGTATGGTATGGAAGGAAAAGGAATCCATGAGTCTATCTATGAATCCATTTTATCCTGTGATGTAGACATCAGAAAGGATTTGTATGGAGCCATTTGTCTCAGTGGTGGATCAACAATCTTCCCAAACATGTCAGAGAGAATACACAATGAGATTTCCAAGTTTGCCTCGGCATCCATGAAGGTTAAAGTTATTGCACAGCCTGAGAAAAGTACGCTGTCAGGATCGGTGGATCTATCCTCACATCCCTTTCAACATTCCAACAAATGTGGGTTACCAAAGAAGATTATTCCGAGTTTGGTCCATCTGTGGTTCATAAGAAGTGCTTCTAATAAACGTTTACTTTTACTTTTCTATTTTCAGTATTGAGATTAAATTATTCTCTTTTCTTTTTATTAGTATTTTCATTATTATGATTGAATGTATCTCACATTTATGTGGATAAGTAATACGTTTATGCGTGTGAAACTAATAACAGACATTTTGTCAGTATTGGTATAGTGATTTCTTAGCTACAGAGTATTACCTCCTGCTACATGTTCCCTCGAAGGGGACATGACATCTCATTGTTTGTCTACAGAGTTTTACCTTCTGCTACATGTTCCCTCGGAGGGGACATGACATCTCACTGTTTGTCTACAGAGTATTACCTCCTGCTACATGCTCCCTCGCAGGGGACATGACATCTCACTGTTTGTCAGTGAATATTGTTTTGATACACTTGAAGTGTATCAAATACTTCTACTAACCAAATTGTATATGGTAGATCAAAGTTTTTAGTTGAGATTACTTATTCTTTCTTGCATAAACTAATTATTTTTTATTTTGTAGATTAAATATATCACATTGTTTCATGACAGTCAGTTTAATAAAAGACTTCCATTATTTATTTTCAAAAATCTATGATTTTATTATTAATGCATAAAAAAAAGTAATTCATTTTTACTACATTGCTATAGCTAGTGAATGATCTGTGAAAACCTTATCGTCAGACGGGTTGCTAAAAAAACTCCTCTTGGATGGAGAAAACCTAGCTTAGGTAAAGATCGAAAAAACACTCCAAATTCATGGTTAAGCCTTATCATATTCTGGCGGACTTCGATGAGTAGGAGCATCATATATGTTTTGTACTCAAAGGGGAATGATTTTATGTCGATTCCATATATAAACACTTTCTTGAATAAAACACTACACAGAATTCTTATGTGTCCTAAATGTTCGAGCACGAGCTTACGCCTCTACCTTTTACAACAGACTTGTTTTACAGACAACTGCAGTTTGCTGTTTTTCTTATTTTTCAAATTCATAAAAAGTTTCATAAGGAGTTAAGAAAGAGATTGCTAATCTCTTAATGGGAGCACAAAGTTTCACCAATATAAAGTGCTTATTATAGCACAAGTCAGTATTAAGATGCTTTCCTTTCTTGCTCTAGTTTAAAGTCATCTCGGACTCATCAATATTTCAATAATTTATGATCATTAATTCATGATATTTAAATTAGAATCAATTGTTTATGACAGTTGACAGGTTACAACATTCATGGACTTCAGCTATATCTATTGAATTGGATCTAACTTGATTGTACTAAAATACTGCTTAGTTTTTCTACTTTTAAAGTGATCAAGATTAATTCATAATTTTAATTTTCTCATTGCCCATGTCAAACTCTGAAAATTTTGAACTCAAAGACATTTCAGAACTGAAAGACACAAATTTGAATATTGATCCAAGAAAAAGCGTTCAAGACGAGGAAATAGATGAATCGATTTATGTACATGAAATTATTAAGAGAAACCTAAAGAAAAGAAAGTGTGCAAACTGTACTTGCTCCAGATCCAAAACCAAAGAAAAACCTGTCAAATCTGGATGTGGTAGTTGTTCACTCGGCGATGCCTTTAGGTGTGAAGGGTGTCCGTACAGAGGAATGCCAGCCTTTAAAGAAGGCGAGGAATTTAAATTCAGTGATAATTTAAATGATATTTAAGAAGATTCATTTCATTTTTATGTCCATTAATTCAGCTTAGTTTTCACGTATTTTGTAACTACTTTTTAATTGTTAATTTAATGGTACATATAAATAAGGCGTGAATTTCTTTTATTCTTCCTTAATAAATAATACTGTTTAATTAAAAGAAAGATTTCTTCATTGATGATTTTATATTTATTATGTTTTTAAGTAAATTAGTCAGTAAGATTGAAAGGATTGTGTTGAATTATATAAAAATGTAATTTTCAGTTTACTAATCTTCATTCGTGTTTCAGAGACACACCATTGGCGTATATAATTATTCCCTTGATTATTAGAAATTATCTAATTTTTTAAACTGAAAAAAACGAAGCAACTTTATGTGTCTGTACCTCTGCAGGAAAAATTGTATCCCCCTTCGAAGATCCTGGTAATAAATTATAAGCCTGCCCTTTCGTTCAAGACTTTTTTATCAGTACTGCAGCCTTATTGCGATCCAACCTCCCCTTTTTTCTTTTTATGAGTTGGCTGGCTGTGACGTGACGTTCTGATATAAGCTGTTATTAGTTTCACACATATAAGTGCATTACTTGTCTGGGCAACCACTTCTTGGTTACAGTCATATGTTTCACAACACACCCTGCCCAGTTGTCCTTTTGCAAGTAAACTTGTTTCAATGACAAAATTTTCTCCTTATATTTTTTAATTAAAAATTTTCAAGGACTTATGAAAGAGATATGTTTGTTAAAGAAAATTAAAGGTTTCATATTGTAATCTGAGTGCTTTCGCATAGGACCGTATGTCTGAGATTTTCTTGCTACTCTGACTTAATGTAATCCTCCATTCCTTTAAACTTTCCGGTATTTATTTTCTGTTAATATTAAATTCCATCGCAGTATAAAGACAAGAGACTGTATTTTCTAAAGACATTGTTAATTAAATATAATTTCATTACTGGTTTTATCAATAGGATATGATTGAATATACACGTTCAATAATGTCTATCTGCCTTCCTATTAATATATTTCCATTACATGGTATTTTGATGTTAATCACAATATTGTCTGCTAAACAGGCTTTAACTGAACAATTCTCTTTACTTTTCCGAGCAATAATTTTTAAGACCCATGAAAGTCAAAAGCCGGCCTTCCCCTCCCATTTTCACTGGTGAGCCTCCATCAATTCCTGAAACGTTTAAAATATTTGGATTGGAATATAAAAACCAAGATGGAAGAATCTCGTTGAATGTCCCAAGTAAGAAGCTTAACATCTCTAAAATGAGAGAATGTATAGACACAAGCTTTACTTTATTTATTTCCGTTTTAAGAACATTCGATCCAGATTTGATCAATAAAATATCAGAATTGCACTCCCACATCAACGAAGAAATTAATTTAGCAAAGAATTTTGAGCTTGAAAATTTGATTGTGGAAGGTAAAAATGGCAAAGTTATAGCTAAGGCTGATATATTGCAAAGAATAAAAGATAAAATAGAGAAATAAAAGGAATACAGTGAAAGTTTACTTTAGATAGAAAACAATGCATGTTGCATTTATCTTACTATCTGTGATACTAAATGTAATAAAGAATATCATGATATATTAAAGGGATTATTATTCTGTTATTAATAAATATTAAATAATATTTGTGCATATTACTAGGTCTGAATTAAACGATGTATTTGTAATTTATTAAACAATTGTTTGATTGAGTATATTTATTAATTTACTTTCATATTCCTGTTTGAATATTACAAGATTTGATAATTATGTTGTTAATATTAGAGGTTGAAGAGGGATTGAGAAGGTTGTTTACACATCGCTAGAATTTTATTTGTATTTCTCTTAAGATTTTTTTAAAATTTTATTTCATAGAATATGGTTTCATATTAGCAATATGTTCTTTGCTAATTGTATCTCTTTAAATTTTTAGTATCCTGACATTGGCATCAACTGAAATTTGCGTATTTTTACATCACACAATTACAAAAAAAAAGCAATTTATTTTCAGTATATTTCTATAGCTTGTGAGTGATCGGTGAAACCCTTATTGTCAAACAGGTTGCTAAAAACTCCACCCACGAGGGATGGAGGAAACTTGGCCCTGGCCAAGAGAAGATCGGAAAAACACTCAACGGATCACTCTAAATTCATGGCTAAGCCCAATCATACCTTGGTGGCCTTCTATAACTAGGAGCAGCATATATATTTTATACCCAAAGTGGAATAGCTTTATGTCCATATATATACATACACTTTCTTGAACCACCCGGCATTTTGAAACCAAACACCACACAGGACTCCTATGTGTCGTAAATGTTACACCTCTACCTCCTAAGTAGTGGCTACAGACTTTTTTACAGACAACTGCAGCCTGCTGTTTTCCTTATTTTTCAAATTCATAAAAATTTTAACAAGGAGTTAAGAAAGAGATTGCCAATTTTCTAATGGAAGCACCAAGTTTCAGCACTATAAAGTGTTTATTATACCGCAAGACAGTATTAAGATGCATTCCTTTTTTGCTCTAGTTTAAAGTCATCTCGGATTTATCACACAATTACAAAATTAGAAGATAAGTTGATACTTTTGTGGACAGAATCTGTCGTGAGACAGACTGATGACTGTAGCCTTTTCGTGGTTGCCCGGATAAGTAATACACTCATGTGTGGAAACCAATGACAGTTTATATTAGAATGTCACAGCCAGCAGACTCATAAAAAGAAAACCCCGAAAAAAGGGAGGTGGGCTGGATGAATGCATGCGTGTGTGTATGTGCGGCATGGATAAAAAAGGGCCTTCTCGAAAGAGTGGGGTTAGGATTTATTCTAAGTGCCCAGGACATCAGTAGGAGGTTTAAAATTCCCCCCTATAGAGGCATAGGCGCTTCTAGTTGTTTCCTTTTTTTTAAGTTGATACTTTTGAATCTGAACTCAATGATTCTTGTATATTAATTTTATTTCATCATAAAGCAAAAGTATATGTGTCTTCTAAGAATTGATCACATTTGTTCCTAATTACATCTTGGGTATGTTGTTTATATTCTTGGTGCTAGAATTTCTTCTAAAACCATACTTATTAAATCACTTTATTATGCCAACGATCTCTTCTTGATAATTATTATTTTATATCTTCTATAATCCTGATTTAGATAACTCATCTCGAAAAGAAACTTGGTCGTCTCATTTTCACAACAGTGTTATTCAAGGATTAATGAATCTATATCGGAGGGTAACATATCGTTCTAGCCTAAGCAAATATAAATTTTAATTAAAAATTTTTCATCAGTCATGTTTCATGATATCAACGGGACATTCAGAAAACTAAATAATTAATAAAGCGTTTTCGACAAATAATAAAGATGTTTGGTTGTATTTCGAAGAGCTGAGGTCATTACCGTACTAGTTTTCTAAGATCAAGACTCATATTTGGGGATAAATATTAATAAGTGCTTGATTATTCATTTTAAATCCAATGCAACTGGAAAAGTTCTATTTTTGGAAATAACTATTGAAGTCTCTTCTATTAAAATATCAAGCATAGTAATATTATTACTGGATAGGCCAGGAATAAAATTATCAGTCAAAATTAATCTTAATTAAAATTCATCTGATTTGGCGAAAGAAGCTAGAGACAAGTTTAAGCAATAAGCTTGGATATTTTAGAAATTATTATTTATCTATGAACTGCTAATAAATATCATAATCATTGATTTTTCTAAACTGATCTATTTCTTAAGAAAAAACATTTAAACCAACGAATTTATTACATGTCTAAACAATTATATAAGTTTTGACTGGTAACCGAAAACTATTGAATGGCAATATAACCTATTAGGCAATAGTGAAAATATTCTGATTTGATTAGCTGAAATTCCCCAGAAATGAATTTTAAATGATTAGATAAAATAAAATGGCTTTTTACTTGTCTTTGATAGGCTGTACATCTAGTTTTTAGTATGAATTTTGATCAGGTAACTATAATTGATAAATGAAATATCAAGAAAAGAGGGGGATAAAATCAAGATCTAATATGTAAGGATGTAGCTGGTTAATTTTTGGAAATATCTTTTTGAGTAATGTATGAAGATTCAATCTTAAAATCTATATGAAATCGAGTGGGAAAGAGTCTATGAATCGAGAACCTATATTACTGGTGTAATCATTCAAAATCAAATATGCTTAGCTTAAGAAGATAAGAAATAAATTTAATCCATTATGTTCGTACTCCTCTCATCTCTTTTATAGAAAAATCTCTCAGGAGTTTCGGATGAATTTTCTTAAAATTTCTTTAGTTGTTTATAGTTTGGATAATCGGATTGAATTATAAGTGATGAAGTTCTTCCATAGGATTTAGGTTTAGGGACTTCTAAAAATTGTTTATATTTTTTCGTCATAGGTTTTAATATATAACTATCTTTTGTCTTCGCATCACACTCCTTCAGGTTTTCAACTTGAGACGACCCGGCGATTCTACTTATAATATATTCTTTTTGAGATTTATCCGAATAAGGAACTGATTCATAATCAGTATTGTCAAGGTAAATAGATTTTACCCTGAAATTAGATAATTTTTTCTTCCGATTAGCCTTTGGAGGAATACGTGATATTCTTCGAGGTTTCTTGAGGAAATTTGGATCAAAGATTTTTGTTGGACCCGGAATTTGTGAATACTCGTCTCTGTTCGCTGGCACGATAGGATTATCCTGAAGAGCTTCTTTCTCTTCCTCAATCATTGATTCTTTATTCGTTTGATCAATAACTAATCCTCTTCTGATCTTAAAATTCATAATAGAACTGTAATCAATTATATTAGAAATATAAGGTATTACATTTAATCTGAAATCTAAGTCCTTGTCTGGGGTATGACTAAATTTTAATTTGTTCACGTTGTTTTTGAAGTTTGACTCATCATCTTCTGCAACCGAATAACGCCTGTTGATCTTTATAAAGGGTTTCTTCTTTTTGGGGCGATCCTCTATGTTTTCTTTGTATCGATTATATTCATTTTTAATTAAATTATGAGATAGATTCTTTGTTGCCGAGGATTCAGATCGAATTGATAAATAAGTTTTTGGTGTGCATTTCTTTTCATTGTTGTTCTTGCTTTTTGAACAGATTAAGATTCCAAAAAACAAAAGAAAATTATGAATCTTAAAGCTGAAAGGCAACATGAGGGTTAATTTATTAAAAAATAATGGGTTTGAAATTTAGGAGAAGACAATTAAATAGTCGAATATGTCACGAATAACATATTATTTCTCTTAAATCTAACCAACTGAGACCATTTATTACATTTGACAACGTCTAAGCTGGATTTGGTGAACATTCTGTAAATTGTTTGGTAGTTAGATATTTATGCTGGTCCGAGATGACTTTAAACTAGATTAAGAAAGTAATACATCTTAATACTATCTTGCGGTATAATAAACACTTTATAGTGCTGAAACTTGGTGCTTTCATTAGAAGATTGGTAATCTCTTTCTTAACACCTTGTTAAAAATTTTATGAATTTGAAAAATAAGGAAGACAGCAGGCTGCAGTTGTCTGTAAAACAAGTCTGATATAGGAGGTAGAGGTGTAATGTTTACGACACATAGGAGTCCTGTGTGGCGTTTGATTTCAAAATTCTGGGTGGTTGTCGAAAGTGTATGTATATGGATACAAAGCCATTCCACTTTGGGTATAAAACATATATGTTGCTCCTAGTTATCGAAGCCCACCAGGCTATGATTGGGCTTAGCCCTGAATTTAGAATGATCCGTTGAGTGTTTTTCCGATCTTCTCTTGGTCTGGGCCAAGTTTCCACCATCCTCGTCGGTGGAGTTTTACAATAAGGGATTCACCGATCACTCACAAACTATAGCAATATAGTGAAAATAGATTACTTTTTTTTTTAGATATTTGTGCTAATGGTCATTAATTATGACGCCGAGAATATGACTGACTACTAAAAGGATAAGTAGTAGTGCAGAGAATCGAAGAAGAGTCACCAATGGTATAGGTGATCGGCCAATGTCTTAGTAAACACCAACAATTAGTAATAGCTACTGGGCAGAATCTGTCGTGAGACAGACGGATGATTGTAGGCTTTTCGTGGTTTCCCGGATAAGTAACACACTTATGTGTGTGAAACCAATAACAGTTTATATCAGAACGTCTCAGCCTCCTTATAAGAAAAAAGGGATCGTAGCCACGAGATCCACATGCCGGATCAACAAGCATTAAAACGCCTTGGTTGAAAAAATAGGCTTAGGACTTTTTATAAGTGCCAAGGACCTCGGCAGGATGTTTGAAATTTCCTCCTATAGAGGCACAGGCGCTTCTAGTTGTTTGGTTTTTTTTTAATGTTTGCTTAATTTAATAATAAGCTGTTGAGCCTCGGAAGAGCATGATCAATGGAAACCAGTAAAAGAAATTTCAAACAGATAAGATATAAAAGCATTGATGAATTAATTGAAGCAAGAAGGAATAACCGATATTAAAGAAGTCAAAATTCTAACTATAGAGATTGGAAAGAATTGTGATAAAATATCGAAAGAGGACGCGAAATATTGAGGAAGAACGATTCAAGTAACGCGTACAAATGGCTTAAAGCGATATGTAAACTTAATACAGAGAACGACAAGTCAAATACACCTTTAAAGGATGTAGAGAATAATGAGTTAGCAACATCAAATATTGAAAAAATTAGAGTAATTCGGAAGCACCTTGGCAAACTGGCAGTTAAAGAAACGGCCAATAAAAAATAAATCATGCCCAAAAGGAGAATTTCGACACATAATACAGATATTGGTAATGAATCGGATAAGAATATTAAATGGATTGAAGCAATTAACACTTTAAAAGGATTTAAAAATGGTAAAGCAGCAAGAAGTAATAAATTCCCGTGTTAAGTATACAAGATATGCGAAGTAGATAGAAAATGTGAAGCAGGAATGAGTAAAGCCATGATAAAATTGTTTAGAAAGTGTTTTGATGAACCATTCACGCCAGGATAATGAACGAAAACCTTGGCTATATTAATTCCCAAGAAGGGAAATTTACAATCACTTGATAATTATAGAGAAAAAACATTGATTAACACTCTGTCTAAAATATACTGTAAAATCTTAGCGGCGAGATTGGGAAAAATTAACAAGTTTTATGAACTAGTTAGGAAAGAACAGACGGGACTTATAGAAAATCGAATTGGATTAAGTAATGTATTATCAGTAATAGAAATCATTCAAAGAAGAACACTGTGTAAACAAAATAAGTATTTAGAACATCGATTTTAGAAAGGTCTACGATTTAGTGTTGCATGAAAGATTGATTTCAAAATTAGAAAGAAAACAGCTTGGTAGTAAGTTTGATAATGCAATTTAAAGCATATATGCGAAAACAAATTGAAAGCAAAGTTTAATAAAGAGATATTAAAAAAGTTGGACTACAATCGAGGAATAAGACAAGACTTTCAACTTCACAGTTACTACTGGTATAGATATTGATGATCTGCTAGATGAAATGCCTGTAATTGCAATATCAAACATCAATATGTCTATACCAGGATTGTACTTTTCCGATGATGCACTGTTCTTTTCTGATAAACATGGATGATATGAGAGCCAAATTCACACTATTGGAACGCTTGGCAACAGAAAACTATATGGAAGTCAATTCATGCCAATGTGGTATAATGAAGTTCGAACAAAGCGCAACAGATTGCACTGATTTTTCAACATCTGGTGGAACAATTTCGATTGTAAGCAACTATGAATATTTAGGAGTAGAATTAAATGATAAAATGTATTTAAAAATGATGGCACAAAGCCGAGTCAATATTGGATGCAATAAGGTAGGCGTGATTAGTAGAAAACCAGCTGGAGAAAATATTCCAACAAGTTATAAAGCACAGCGAATTAAAACGATATTGAAGCCAAGGATGACCTATATTATTGTTTTTTTTTGCGCCTGAGGAGAGAGAATCTTCAAAAGAGACCAATTATATAGGTAGTGTGAGACTTTTACTCACTGAAAACTCTCCTCAATGACTGCGGCTCTGATAGATCCACCATACCCTTGTGGCCTTGGTTCCAGGAGGATGACATATAGGATAGATATATTTGGCTTCAGATACCCGAATCAAACAACCTCGAGTGCAATATTGAACAAATCACTTAGATTACTGATTGGGGCGAACAACGTATGTATAAGTGCGGTATGCAACGAATATAGACTATCTTGAGAAATTCGGTAGGTATATGCAGCTGAAAAAAAGTATTAGTTCAGAATGTAATCCAACATCTATATTTAGTGAATACAATACTGATAGTTATATTAAGGATCCACAAAACCCCGGGTTTATATTAAGGACAAGAATGAGTGAAACAAAAGAGTTCATAAAAAAGAATAACATTAAGATGAAATCCAAAAAAAGTGATAAGGACTCAACTGAGAGTACTGTTGGATGTAAAGCGGAAATTTAATCCTGATAACAAAATTAATACAGTAATAAAGAAGTATAATATCTGAAATGAGAAGAAACTGCATCGAATGGAATTAGGCAAAATGACACATAGGAATAGAAGCTAAATTAATGCTCAAAAGTATAATTGGCGTGAACACAAATTTCAAAAAACTAGAAAGGAAAAACTGATCAATATAGATCAAACTGAAACCGATAAAAGCTTATACTGTAATAGGGAGAGTAAAGACAAATCACACGGAGGATACTAGATAGTCCAAGATTTAGTGAAGATAGACATAAATCATTAACTGAAATCAAAAAGATGTTAACAATTAAGGCTGAAATAGCCATACTGACAAGCTCATAGAGTTCTGCTTAAATGCGGAAGTAAACCTTGGCCTAGATAAAAATTTGATGAAGAACTATAGAAGGAGAGTTGTTATCTTTATGAGTAGAATTGAGAAAAAACAGGAGACTGCAATAAGGAGGATATTCGCAGAGAAGTATAATAATTCAACCATGCATAGAGAATAAGAACTATAAATAATAAACAGGAAATGGAAAAACTAGCTTTGAACAGTATGTTTGAGGTGTAATGTGGGGACAATACGAAGTAATTGATAAGGTTGGGGAAGTCCCCATCGATCTTGAGCTCAACAAGGGCTCAATGAGTGAGGATTGGCCGGCTACTTTTGATAGTATGAAGTGTCAATAGACTTTTGCCTTTTAGTTAAATTCAGTAGGTTAAAAAATCAACTAAAATGAAAGAGTTAAATATTCAAATTTAAAATTTTTTAATACTGGAAGGTCACAGCCCCCTTCTAAAAACGAAAACCCTAAAGAAGGGAAGGTGAGGCCAGAAGGTTGACCCAACAGATCAACAAAATTCGCGAACAGCATGCATAGAAAAGGATTTTCCCTAAGCTGGAAATAGTAAGTTCTGATTTTTTTTTTGGGTGTCTAAGACCTGAGTATGGGTTTGAATCTTTCTCCTGTAGAGGCAGGAGCCCCTAATTAAATTAATTGCATTTTTTAAGAATAAAGAATAAAATTTTCAGATATTAATAATTATTTGTGAAAACTCTCTTGAAAGCACTCAGTAATTAGTGCTCAAATGTCTAGGATATGTTTTAATATTAAAATTAACCGGAAATTTTCGGAAAAAAATTTATTTAATTGGATTTCTAAATATTTTTTGGCGAATAACACAGATTATTTCTTTAAATCAATATTTTCTTGGTACATTATCAAACCAGTAAACGGATTCGTTACCTGGTGATAATTTTACATCCTGACTAATACACCATTCGCTGGCATTCTATCACTTATTCGACTCTTTATTACATCATTTCATCTAGATCTGACAATTTTAAACCTAAGATACTAGATTTAATGAAAGTTCACAAAGATACAGCGAGAAAGAAAGCCTCGTGTATGCTGTCTTTAGTTATTTTTTCTATTTCGCAATATAAAATATCGTCTTTTCATTGAGATTTGCCTACTTACTTCTTGTCATAGATATTTATTTCAACGATACATTGATCATCAATACTTTATTAAGTAATAACTGGAGTAGTTTTTCAGCATTAAAAAATATTGGTTTTCTTCGAGATCTCTCTATCTTTCAAATGAAAGAGATTCAACAATAAATACAATGTATGCTTCTTGAGCCCTTTTTTTGCAATTCATTAAAATATGGGTGATCCAGTTGTCTTTAAAACATGTCGTCAGTCATTAATTAAGGATCCAGAAATAAATGTATGTTCGGATATTCAGGCATATAATCCTTATGGAGTTCGTTGACTTAAAACATTCCACTTTGGGTATGTAACAAACATAATCTCCCATATATCGAACTTGTCAAGGTGTGATGGTGTTTCATCGAAATTTAGAGCTTTGAAAATGTGTTCTTTTGATACTGCCTGTGCCAAGTTATCTTCATCACATCTTTGGTTTTTAACAATCCGCTTGACAATAAATTTTTCATCAGGTATAGAATAAAACAGAAAATACTCAATTTTGTTTCATTTACTCAAAGAGATCATAAGGATGTTCCATCCTGGAATTTAGTATGGTTAGCTTACTTATTATCCCAGTGGTATCTCCATTAAATAAATTCTTCTGAATTTTCAAAAATAAATCCCACAAGTTGAAATTTTTTATTTGAGTTAGAAAAATTTATTCAATTTCAAGCAAAGAAACTCATAGGCTGGAAAAAATAACACATTAACCCCATAGAAAAGGATAGATTTCTTTAGAATGTTTCGAAAGACACTCTTGTCCATGGTAAAATTAAAATAAAATGTCATGATTTTAAATGATCTGAATTTGATAATAATCTGTGAAAATATTCAGCTATCCGAGACGACATTAAACCAGGGGAACAACTTCTTACACTCTTGTGATATAGGATACGGTATATATATAGCGCGAAAACTTTGTTCTTCTTTTAATAGATTGACTATCTTTTTCTTAACTTCTTGTGAATTTTTATGGCCCATAAAACAACTAGACCTCCTCCCCCTGCGTTTTTCTACAAACGAGTCAGAATCGATTACCTAAGTGATTGAAGTTTAACTTTGAGTATTTACGCCATGTTGTCATCTTTAAGTGCCACATGAAAATATATACAAATCCACTTTTTTTCCTTTTTAGAATTATCATAGTAAGTACATATCTTGAAATATTAATTTAAATATGATAAATGCAATTAAATTTTATTCAATGAAAAGCGTTTAAAAAGATATCGAAATTCAAATTATTCGTCAAGATGAAAGCTTCCTCAATAAATAAATTTTGTTATCCTAAATTTTTCATCGCTTCGAAATTTTAAATAAATATAGCTATGATGAAAAGTTCAGATATTTTAAAAAAATAATGTAATATATTTTCACTATATTGCATAGCTAGTGAGTGATCGGTGAAAACCTTATTGTCAAACGGGTTGGTAAAAACTCTATAACAAGGAATGGTGGAAACCTGGCCCTTGCCCAGATTGGGAGAACACTCAACAGATCACTCTAAATTCAGTCATACCCTGGCGGGCTTTGATAACTAGGAGCAACATATATGTTTTATACTCAAAGTGGAATGGCTTTGTGCCCATTCCATACACATACACTTTCTTGAACCACCCAGAATTTTGAAATCAAACGCCACACAGGACTCCTATGTGTCGTAAACATTACATCTCTACCTCCTAAGTAGTGGCTGCAGACTTGTTTTACAGACAACTGCAGCCTGCTGTCTTCCTTATTTTTCAAATTCATAAAAATTTTCACAAGGAGTTAAGAAAGAGATTGCCAATCTTTCAATGGAAACACCAAGTTTCAGCACTATAAAGTGTTTATTATACCGCAAGACAATATGAAGATGCTTTTCTTTCTTACTCTAGTTTAAAGTCATCTCGGACCAGTTCAGATATTTGAAAAATCTTTAATAATCAGCTTGTAAATGAATACATATTTATTTAATGGGTAAATCTAATAGTTATTCTTTGATTGATTCCGTGTCGATTCCCTTGTATACGCCCGATGATCTAAGCACTAACTGCTCAAGACTCACATGGTTGTCCGCATCTTCGATACTTCCTCGTCTTTCAAATGAAATAGACTCCAGAGCTTTCTTGAATACAATAGACTGAATGTACGCTTCGACTTTGGGCTCAACTCCAATCTCTTTACTATACTTGTTGTGGTATTTCGTTACCAGCCCTTCCCAGGTCATTACGTATGGAATTATATTCACTTTGCACTTGTAAATCAATGATAACTCATTTGCAATTAAATCGTATTTTCTAGTTTTTTCATTTATAACTTATTAATTAGGAATATTTCTAAATAAGTGAAATATAAATAAATTATAATGAAAATTACCGAGTTAGTCATTTTGTCTCTTTAATCATAAATAATATAGAAGAATCGTTGAGATAGCCAACGATGGGTGAAGGTTATGTAATAAATATGTATAGGTGTGGTTTAAGAGATCAATGAGTTCGCTCTTAATTGATTCCTCTTTGAAAAGAACCTGTTTTCATTAAAGGGGCTTCCAGGATGATTTGATTGCGGAATACCATATGAACTTCTTCCCTGAGATACATAATTCAGTCTTTCTTTTTTAGAGCGCCTCATCATGTTCTTTAATTCTTCATCAGTTTTCAACTTCAAGATGAATTTTTTAATATCACCGACATTCTTTTATTAGGCTTCTAAGTGGCAAATAGGTATCATAGATGAATATTCACTTTTATTTAAATTAATTGCAGTTGGCTGATTTTTGATTTGTTTTGGCCCAACTTGCATTGAATAGCTAGATGATATAATATCATTATTATTAGGCTCAAATTTCAAGTCGGTGAGAATAGAATTGTTATAAATCTTATCCATCGGTAACACTGAACGAAATTTTCGTAATGTGGTTTCATATCGAGAATGAGATTTTTTGCGTTTTGTTTTGGTGTCAAGACACATATCTTGTCTTTCTTTAATTTTATTGATCGCTTTTCTTTCCGAATTTTTATTCTTTACCTGATCCAAAATTGGAATTACATTTGAGCTTTTTTCTAATTTAAAAATATTTCCTTCTGTAATTTTTGATATTAAAGTGGAAAGATGATGATGGTGTGTCTTTTTTACTTGAATGCTTCGAACAGGGGATTGGTCTTTGTTTAGGTTGTTGTCAATGATACAATTTCTGCGCAGCTTCCGAAGATTTTTAGCCAAATCAAACTTGTTCGAATAAATAGAATTTGCTTTGCTTTTCTCGCATTCTACCAAATTGATTTTGAATGAATCATCCTCATTTTTAATAATTAAAGGATCAGATTCTTTGTTGATTAATTTGTTTTTAATTGAACTGGTATTTATCGACCGTCCTGGCAAATCGATTTGAAAGCTACATCTTGGCATTGCTTTTGTATTATTCCTGTTACTGTTCGTAGAACAGAAAGTAGTTTTCAAGAACAATACGAAATATTTGATGTAATGACTAGAAATGAACATTTGGGATTAACAAAAACTGTAATTTATTTACTGAAGGCACCAATCTTCTTTGTCGGACTGTTATTAAACCGCTTATTGCACGTAAACTCACTATCCTAAAGTCTGGAGACCGCAGATCCATCCAAAAGTCACCACACAGATCATACCCGATTACTGGAGACAAGAGAAACAATGCATGTTTGGACTGAGGCATTAGCATCCACTTTTCCGTTCAGTGCATTGCTAAACCAACATTTCGCCACCTCGCAATCTATTCAACCTAAGACACTATCGTCTACAAGGACTTTTTAGGCCAACAATTTTATAGTTAAGTATAGCTGTTCTACTTTTATTGGGAACGCTTTATATGTTTTTTACAACTAAACCCAAATTATTTTACTCAACTTGATTCAAATCCGAGTGTAAAGGTTTTCGTTATTATCTGAAGTCAACTTCGCACCACTGCGCTACGGAGGCTTTGTATTTCAAATTAAAATCAAAATATATAAATTACATTAGTTAAAATGTTTTATTTTAGGTAGAAAATTTTATTCAATTTCAATCAAAGAAACTTATGTGCTCGGAAAAACAACACATCAAACCTGAAGAAAATGAAATGCTTCTTTAGAATGTTTGGAAAGGCGGTTTTATCGATGGTAAAATCAAAATAAATTGTCGTGATTTTAAATGATCTGGATTGGATAATAATCTGTGGAAATATTCAGCTATCCGAGGTAACATTAAACTAGCACAAAAGGGAAAAGAACTTCATACTCTCCTGTGATATAAAATGCAATTCATAGTGTGGAAACTCAGCACTTCCAGTACTATATTGACACACTTTTACTAGACCTTTTGAAAATTTTTATGAATTATAAAAAAAAACAGATTTACGGCTGCTGTTTTCTTTAAAGAACTTCTGAATCTACTACTTAAGTGATAGAACTGTAACTTTGAGTATTTTTAACTCATAATCATCTTAAGTATCACATGGAAATATTTATAAATACGCTTTTCTTCTTTATTAGACTTAACACAGTAAGTACATATCTTGAACTATTGATTTAAAATTTATATTTTGTAATAAAAAAAAATTGTTTATTGATATTACTGTAACACAAGGTCGACAAATTTCAAATATCAGATTTCTCTTCAAAAAACTTCTCATCTCACAATTTAACACTGGTGCATCACTCCTACCATATCCAGTTGGGCTTTTATTACTGCAGGCACAATTCTATTGTATATTTTTGATACTCAGTTCAGCCATGATGGCTAAACATTTTTGGGAGAGTACTGAGAGAAATCTGGAAATACTTTCAATCCTTCCAGCTTTCTTTTTACCAAGAGCAGACAAGTCCCCTCCAAGGACATAAATTACTTCCATTCTCAATTGGTTTTTTGATTCTGTGTTGTTATCATCCGGTGTCGAGAGTTCCAGTTACATTTGTCTCTCTATCTTCTAAGCTTTACAATTATGTAGTAAATGCTTTATATTTTCATGTGTATTTGATTTGCAATATATACACTTATTTATATATTTTGATCCAAGTTTCTCACCAAAGATCATCTTTTTTACAAACTGATCTGTTATCACTTTTGACTTTTATGCGATGATGTAGTCCTCCAGGTTCTATTATTATTTGGATCCTTAACCTCCTTGATATTTCACTACTATTAATTTGACATCTCTTGGCTGATTTAGTAATTTGTATCTTCTGCTTATTCAAGTTATATAATTTTCCAGGACTTCACAATTTCGTAAATTTTCATTTATTGATATTTTTAATTTTTTAACCATGTTTTTATACCTTTTGTCCAGGTAGATTTTCTTGATTTAAAATAATTGGATGATCTTATTAATTCGGCAATATGTCGATTTGAGTGGCTTCATTTTTCATAGTCTCTTGCTACTGCTGCTCTTATTTGAATCTACTTGATCCTCATTTCTTCGTAGACTCTGTTCCTACAATAACTTCTATTATTTATAATTTGACCAATATTTAGGTCTCATTCCATATATTTTTGATTCATGAATCAGAATCGAGATTATGATGCTATTAACCAGCATCTTCTTATATTCTAAGGGAATTAATCTATTCCTTAGTGTTGATATCAGGACTGCTATTTTACTTCGTCCACTTTTAATTCCGACTTTTGCCATTTTATCATTATTTAATTAGCTATTAAATTCAATTCCTAAATACATGTAATTTTCTACACTTTCTATGTCTTCACCCTTATAATAAATTTTATTTGGTGATTCATTGCTGTGTAATGCTTTGATTTGCATCATTCCACATTTTGATGGGGTTATCCCAATTGAGCTTTTATCCATCCATTTGTAATGATCTATAGTTTTGCATTATGATCTTCTGTAGTTACAAATGTATCACGTGCAAATAGTAATGATTTCAATCCTACAGGTAATCTTTCAACCTGTATTGGATTGATTTTTTATATTAGATTATCTATATAAATATAAGAGAGAAGTGGGGATATTGGCATACTTGTCTTACCCATCTTTTATATTCAAAAGATAATGGTTCCTGGTTTCTGATTTGTACCCGTACTTTAGCTTTCTGATACATATTTTCAATGACCTCAATAAATTTCGGTCCTAGTCTTTTTGCCTTCAGTTTGGCAATCAATCTATTGTGTGGCACCAAGTCATATGTCTTTTTAAATTGAGGAAACACAGTAGTGTGTCTTTTCCTCTTAATTAATTTTGTTGATAATTCTCATAAAGAACTGCAACTTGACTTGTAGATTCTTCAGATCGTATGAATACTGCCGTTTTCTTTTCAGTATGTTGAATACTTTACATATTTTCTATTTGTGTAAAACGTTTAAAAAGAAATTAAAATACAAATGTTCGTCCAGCTACAAGCTTCCTCAATAATTAAATTTTGTTATATTAATTTTTATGGGTTTGAAATTTCAAATAAATATAGCAATGATGAAAAATTAAGATCTTTAAAAATCCTTAATAATCGGTTTGTAAAAGAGATGCATATTTATTTTATAAATCTAAAGACTTTATTTTAAGAAATTACTGAATAATTAATTCCGAATATTTCTAGCTAAATCAAATTAAATTTATGATGAAAATGACCGAGTTGGTCATTTTGTCTCTTTCATTTTAAATCATAACTAGAATTGAAGAATTGTTGAGATTGTCCAACGATGGATGAAGGTCATATAATAAATATATATGGATGTAATTCAAGGGATCAATGAAGTGAGTTTTTTCTGGTTGATTTCCTCTTTGAAAAGAATATGTTTTCATCATAAGGATTTGCAATCATGTTTTCATAAAAATTTGATTGCGGAATATCAAGTGAACTTTTTTCCTGAGGTGCATAATCCGGGGTTTCTTCTTTATAACCCCTCATCATCTTCTTGAATTCTTCGTAAGTTTTCGAATTCAACTGGAATTCATTAATAATACTGACATTCTTTTTAGTTCTGCTTTTAACTGGCTCAATAAATTTAGGCATCATGGTTGAATATTCACTTTTATTTAGATTGATTGTCATTGGGCGGATTTTGTTTTGTTTTTGACCAACTTGCATTAAACAACTAAATGATTTACTATCGCGAATATTCTTAGGCTTAGATTCCAAGTCAATGAAAAAAGGAGAATTCCTATTCATCAATGACTCTGGACCAACTCTTGATGATGTTCTTTCATGCCGAGAAAGTACATGTTTGTAGTTGGATTGTGTGTTAAGATACATGTCTTGTATTTCTTTAGTTTTACTGATCTCATTTCTTTCCGAATTTTTATTATTTATCTTATCCAAAATTGGAATTCCATTTGGACTCCCATTTAATGTAAAACTCTTTCCGTGTAAAATTTTTGAGTTTAGAGTGGAAACATAAGGTGATTCTCTTAATTGTCTGCATTGAATAGGAGATTTGTTTCTACTTAAACTGTTGTTAATGATGCGATCTCGGATCTGCCGGCGAAGATTTCTACTCGAATCAAACTTGCTCCAAGAAATAGAATCAGTTTTGTCTTTTTTTTGGTATTTTGCCGAATTGATTTTTAATGAACCATCCTCGTTTTTAATTGGAAAAGCATTTATTACCAAGAACTGTGACAAATCAGTTGGAAAGCCAATTCTTGAGATTGCTTTTGTATTACTCCTGTTACTGCTCGTAGAGCAGACCATAATTTTCAAAAAGAATAGGAAACATTTGATGTTTTTACTAGAATTTGACATTTGGGATTAAAAAAAACAGTAAAAAAAGTAATGTATTTTCACTATATTTCTATAGCAAGTGAGTGATCGGTGAAAATTTTATTGTCAAACGGGTTACTAAAAACTCCACCCACGAGGGCTAGAGAAAACTTGGTCCATGCAAGATCGGAAAAACACTCAACGGATTTCTCTAAATTCAGGGCTGAGCCCTATCATACCGTAGCGGGCTTTGATATCTAGGAGCAACATATATGTTGTGTACCCAAAGTGGAATGGCTTCGTGTCCATATACATACGCTTTCTTGAACCACCCCCATTTTGAAAGCAAACGCCGCACAGGACTCCTATGCGTCATAAATATTCGAGCACGAGCTTTACATCTCTGCTTCCTAAGTAGTGGCTGCAGACTTGTTTACAGACAACTGCAGTCTGCTGTCTTCCTTATTTTTCACAAGGAGTTTAGAAAGAGATTGACAATCTCTTAATGAAGCATCAAGTTTCACTACTATAAAGTGTTTACTATATCGCAAGACAGTATGAAGATGCATTCCTTTCTTGCTCTGGTTTAAGTCGTCTCGGTCCATACATTTTGTTTTCGAATTCACTTATTGGTTCATACTTCTCGTCGTCACACTTTCTATTCAAATCAATTGTTTCAGTGTCATCTTTTGTTACCTTCAATTACAATTTATGATTTTTCACTTTTTTACTTCTTCTTCGTGACAGATACGTTTCGCTCAAAATATATATATAAAAATGACGCCATTGGAACAATTTAGATTAAATTTTGACACAATAAAATGCTATCTTAGTAAGACAAAAACAAATTGAGATTCAAATAAGTTCGATGACGAGAATCAATTGCATTAAAACACTATTCGTCTTTTTAAAGTAATTTTCGTATACTCTTACACTCAGACAAAACTTTGATTAAAAAAAACAGTAATTCATTTATTGAAATGTGGACAGATGGAAGACTGTAGCCTTTTCGTGGTTTTCAGGATAAATAATACACTTATGTGTGTGAAACTAATATCAGTTTAAATAAGAACGTAACAGCCTGCTCAGAAAAAAAAAACCCCCCGAAAAAGGATGAGGTGGTGCGGATGGTTTACATACGAAAGCGGCATGAATAAAAAAGGGCTTGCTTGAAGCTCGAAAGAGTGGGACCAGAATTTGTTTTAAGTGCCCAGTACCTCAGAAGGAAGGTTTGAAATTCCCTTTTATAGAGGCACAGGCGCTCCTAGTTGTTTTATTTATTTATTAAGATACCAATCTTCTCCGTCGGATTGTCACTAAATCGCTTTTTACACATAAACTCACCATCCTAAGTTACAATCATGATATCCTTCGATTACTGAAGACAAGAGAAACAATGCATGTTTGAGCTGCCCGTTAAATACATTCTAAACCCACATTTCGAGCCTCAAAGTCTATATAACCAAAGACAAGAATGTTTATATGGCCTTTTTTGGGCAGCAAATTTACAGTTAAGTATTACTGTTCTACTTTTATCGCGTACGCTTAATATGTTTTTTACTAGTATACTCAAATTATTTTACTCAACCGGATTTGGACCGAAGTCTAAAGCTTTTCGTTATTATCCTATGTCAATTTTGCACGATTGTAATATAACATGTGGTTTATAGTGCAGAAACTTGATGCTTATATTTAGAGAAGGAATATCGCTTTCTGAACTTCTTGAAAATTTTTATGACTAATAAAAAAACCTAGACATCCGGCTGCAGTTTTCTGTAAAACAAGCCCGAATTCACTACTTAAGTGATGAACGTGTAACTTCAAAGATTTGCGATACATAATCATCCTTAAGTATGGCATGAAAATATTTCTAAAGACAGTTTTCTTCCATTTTAGACCTATCACAGTAGGTAAATATTTTGAAATATTAATTTAAATACAACAAGTGTAGTTTAATTTCTATGTGTGCAAAGAGTTTAAAAGGATATCAAAATTTAAATTGTTCGTCGAGCTTGAAGTTTCTTCAATATTTAAATTTTGTTATATCATTTCTATACATCTACCGAAAAATGGATAAACAAAAAAACGAGGAAGATACCTAATGAGAAAGTGGATAGACAGCTATTAGAACCTCCGATTCTAATAGATGTCGACTATTTTCGAAAAAAGCCCCATACAGGTATGACAGAAATCACAGAGATCATCAGGAGTGAACAGATGGTCTACGATCTCGAGAGCATGAAACCCGGGCATTCTCTAAATGGAAAGATAGTATCGATAAAAAGAAGTTAAATCCTCAAGCCCTAAGTGACTTACTTAGTAATTCACAAAAGTGCGAGAAGCTATCCAAAAAAGATAAGAAAAATATTTTTTTCGCGCCAAGGAGAGAGAATCTTCAAAAGGCACCCATATGAAGGTATAACTCATACCAATCCTATATAGATGTTGTGAGAATTTAACTCACTAAAAATTCTCCTCAATGATTACGGTTCTGATAGATCCACCATACCCCTGTGGGGTTGATTCCAGGGATAAGAGAAAATGCCTGACATAGATGAGTCAGGAAATGCTCAAACTGGGGAATTCAATTGATTGCACTGAGGCAGTTCCTCGAATCATGGAAAAAATCCCAATCAATAAGAAAAAGATTGAAATGCATGAGAAGAGAAAAGACTTCTCTAAGGTCAACCAATCCTTTGAATTATATAGAAGACAACTCTATAGAATTTCATCTGATGAGGTTGCAAAGGAAAGTAATGTCCCAGTTCTCGAAGTTAAAGACTATTGGTCCAATATGTGGATCAAGTCTAAGACTGAGAGAAGCCAAGATCAATTTGAAGATTATCAAAGAGAACATGTAGATGGAGATAGGAAATTTGACAACTTCCCCTCCTTTGAAGAGTTCCAGAAGATCATCAGCTTTCTTTCAAATTGGAAGGTTGCTGATCCAAATGGAGTCTATAATTTCTTTATAAAGAAAATGACACCTCTTCATGAAAGTCTATATGAGATAATTAACGGCATCTGCGAAAATTCCAAAAGACAAGATGATTGGTTTTACAAAGGTATCACATACCTTATTCCCAAAGGAGATCCTCAAACAGGAGGAGACTTCAGGCCTATAACCTGTATGTCGAATCTATATAAACTCACAACTAAATGTGTTACGCAAGTAATGCAAAACATTGTTGAGCTTAGAGGCCTTTTGAGTGAAAACCAACTTCGAACAGTAAGAATGGCTCAAGGTGTGAAAAAGCAAGCATTATTAAATCTAGCCATCAACAAAGAGCATTCCAACTCTTTAAAAACTGCTTGGATAGATGTCAAAAAGGCGTTTGATTCGGTTGATCATGACTACCTTATCAAATGTATAGAGAGCCTGAAGTTCCCTGAGTGGATTACAAGCTTCCTTAAGGACACTATCTCGAGGTTGAAAGTTGATGTCAGATTGAACGGAGAATCAATTATAGAGAAAGGGTTGGAGAGACGTATCTTACAAGGAGACAGCCTGTCCCCTCTCTTATTTGTTTTATACATGGATCCACTAAGTCGTAAGCCAAGTGCCGAATGTTAGAAAGTCAGTGTTAAAACCAAATCTGATATGTATATTACAAATCACCTTTTATTCATTGACGATTTGAAATTACTTGCTGAATCTGAAGAAGAACTTCAAAGAATGATGAATGAGACAAAATCGTTCTGTAAAGCAATTGGCTTGGAAATGAATAAGACCAAATCCGCTACCAATAGCAAAGTTCGTGAATCAGATGCTACGCTTTTGGAAGGTAAAGAGAGTTACAAGTATCTGGGAATTATTGAGACAGCTAGTAGCACAATATCCAAAGATTCCTTTGAAAACGTAAGAAATGAAATCTTAAAGAGAGTCAAAAATTTGTGTGAAAGCAAACTGAATGCAAAGAATTTATTCAAAGCGATAAATGAGCATGCAGTATCTGTAATAAATTGCCATGTAGGTGTACTAAAGCTTTAGCCAGAAGAATATGTAAAACTCGATGAATCCATCAGGAAAGTACTAATGGAAAACAAAATTCACTTACAGCCAGCAAACAAAGAAAGGCTGTATTTGCCAAGAGCCATAATGGGAAAAGGAATGTCCAATATTGAGTAGAAAAATGAGAGTATCCTTCACTAACTAAAGAATTCCATAGAGAGATCGAGAAGTAAGTATATCATTAAGGCGTAATTAAGGTCGAGGAAGACAATAAGACACATCTTTCAACAATTAACAAATACATAAAACTGAAGTACAATACAGAAGGCGAAATTTACCAATGAATCTCTTTATGAATCACAAATTAAATCTCTAATGACCAACATTAAAAGCAAACAACTCCACGAAAGATTGTTTGGGGTCTGTGATCATGAATTTGCCTCCATTAAAGATTCCTCAGTATGGCTTACCAAAGGAAATATGAAATGACCTGGGAAGGGTTGATAACGAAATACCACAACAAGTATAGTAAAGACATTGGAGTTGAGCACAAAGTCGAACCGTATATTCAGTCTATTGTACTCGAGAAAACTCTGGAGTCTGTTTCATTTGAAAGACGACGGGACATTGAAGAGCCGGACAACCATGTGAGTCTTGAGCAATTGGTGCACAGATCATCGGGTATAGACAAGAGACTTGAACGGAATCAATCAAAGAGCAATTAATATTATATTACCAATTAAATAAATTTATTAGGTTGATGAAAGGTTCAGATCCTTCAAAAATCTTTAATAATTGATTTGTAAACGTATGCATATTTATTTTATAAACCAAATTATTTTATTTTAAGAGATTACTAAATAATTAATTACGAATATTTCTAAACTAGAAAATTAAAATAATAACTAATATTGAAGAATTGTTGAGACCATCCAACGATCGATGAAGGTTATATAATAAATATGTATAGATGTAATTCAAGATATCAATGAAATGAGTTCGCTCTTGATTGATTCCTCTTTGAAAAAAATACTTTTTCATAATAAGGGTTTGCAATACAGCTTCCATAAGAATTTAATTGCGAAATATCAGGCGGACTTCTTCTCTGAGATAAATATTTCAGTCTTTCTTTCTTATGACGCATTATCGTGTTCTTGAGTTCTTCATAAGTTTTAAAATTCAACTGGAATTCATTACTAACATTGATATTCCTTGTATTGTAGCTTCTAGCTGGTAAATACAATTTAGGTATCATAGATGAATATTCACTTTTATTTAAATTAATTGCAATTGTCCGATTCTTGTTTTGTTTTGGCCCAAATTGCATTGAATAGCTAGATGATATAATATCATTATTATTAGGCTCAAATTTCAAGTCGGCGAGACAGGGGTTCTTATAAATCATATCCATCGGTAACACTGAATTGAATCTTCTTAATGAAGTTTCATACCGAGAATGTGATTTTTTGCGTTTTGGTTGGGTGTCAAAGCACATATATTGTCTTTCTTTAATTTTATTGATCGCTTTTCTTTCCGAATTTTTATTCTTTACCTGATCCAAAATTGGAATTCCATTTGAACTTTTTTCTAATTTAAAAATATTTCCTTCTGTAATTTTTGATGTTAAAGTGGAAAGATAAGATCCCTTTTTTACTTGAATGCTTCGAACAGGGGATTGGTCTTTATTTAAGTTATTGTCAATGATACAATTTCTGCGCAGCTTCCGAAGATTTTTAGCCAAATCAAACTTGTTCGAATAAATAGAATTTGCTTTGCTTTTCTCGCATTCTACCAAATTGATTTTGAATGAATCATCCTCATTTTTAATAATTAAAGGATCAGATTCTTTGTTGATTAATTTGTTTTTAATTGAACTGGTATTTATCGACCGTCCTGGCAAATCGATTTGAAAGCTACATCTTGGCATTGCTTTTGTATTATTCCTGTTACTGCTCGTAGAACAGAAAGTAGTTTTCAAGAACAATACGAAATATTTGATGTAATGACTAGAAATGAACATTTAGGATTAAAAAAAACTGTAATTTATTTACTGAAGGCACCAATCTCCTTTGTCGGACTGTTATTAAACCGCTTCTAAACGTAAACTCACTATCCTAAAGTCTGGAGACCGCAGATCCATCCAAAGGTCACCACACAGATCATACCCGATTACAGGAGACAAGAGAAACAATGCATGTAAGGACTGAGGCATTAGCATCCACTTTTCCATTCAGTGCATTGATAAACCAACATTTCGCCACCTCGCAATCTATTTAACCTAAGACACTATCGTCTACAAGGACTTTTTAGGCCAGCAATTTTATAGTTAAGTATAGCTGTTCTACTTTTATTGGGAACGCTTTATATGTTTTACAAGTAAACCCAAATTATTTTACTCAACTAGATTCAAATCCGAGTTTAAAGGTTTTCGTTATTCTCTTGCGTCAACTTTCGCACCATTGTGATATAACATGTGGTTTATAGTGTGGAAGGTTGGTGCTTTTATTAATAGATTGACTATCGCTTTCTTAATTTCTCCAAATTTTTATGAGTTATAAAAAAACCAAGACTTACGGCTGCAGTTTTCATAAAAAAAAAAAAAACGAAACAACTAGAAGTAACTGTGCCTCTACAGGAGAGAGTTTTAATCTCCTGTTAGGGCACTTGTAATAAATACTAAGTCCACTCTTTTGAGCTTCGGGAAGCCCTTTTATCCATGCCACTCCTGCATCTGCAGTTTCGCTTAAAACAAGCTAGAATCCACTACTTAAGTGATGGGCGTAACTCGAGGATTTACGACACATAATCATCTTTAAGTACCACATGAAATATTTATAAAGACGCTTATCTTCCATTTTAGGCCTATCACAGTAAGAACATATCTTGAACTATTAATTTAAATACGATAAATGTAATTGAATTTATATTTGTGTATAGGGTTTAAAAAGATATCGAAATACAAAATTTTTCATTGGGTTAGTGATATCATGTGTCGAATTGAAAGCTTCCTCAAAGAATTCATTTAATATGTAATCTAATAGTTACTCTCTGATTTATTCCATGTCAAGTCTCTTGCCTATACCCGATGATCTAAGCACTAACTGCTCAAGACTCACATGGTTGTCCGCCTCTTCGATACTTCGTCGTCTTTCAAATGAAATAGACACCAGAGTTTTTCTGAGTACAATAGACTGAATGTATGCTTCGACTTTGGGCTCAATTCCCATCTCTTTACTATACTTGTTCGTTACTAGCTCATTACGTATGGAATTATATTCAATTTGCCCTTGTAAATCAATGATAATTCATTTGCTATTAAATCATATTTTCTAGTTTTTTCATTTTCAACTTGAGTTAATAGGTCAAGATTGGTAATTCCAACCTCGATCAAAGTTATTTCTTTTTATCATGTAAGAAGAAATCTGGTCTGTCATGTTGTAATTCCTGTATCTACTCGAATCTCGACATTTTCATTTGCTACAAGTTCTTGAACGGAATGAGATTTCAATTTTCTTGTCTTCTTAATTCCGAATCTCCTACAGAGTGATAAATGTATGCATCTTAATACTTCATTATGTCTTCTCATGTAAGAAGCTTCCTCAATAATTAAATTTTGTTATATTGATTTTTCATGGCTTCGAAATTTCATATAAATAAAGCTTTTATTAAAAATTCAAATCTTTCAAAAATCTTTAATAATCAGTTTTTAAAAGCATGCATATTTATTTTATAAACCTAATGATCTTGTTTTAAGAAATTACTGCATAAACAAATAATAATTACAATGGCAATGATCGAGTCAATAATTTCGTCTTCTAGTCTTTAAATCATAAATAACGTAGAAAAATCGTTGAGATGATTCATGAATAAAAGTTATGTAATAAATATGTATAGGTTTGACTCAAAGAATCAATTAAATAGGTTTGTTCTGGTCTGATTCCTCTTTGAAAAGAACCTGTTTTCATTAAAGGGACTTCCAGGATAATTTGATTGCGGAATACCATGTGAACTTCTTGTCTGAGATACATATTTCAGTCTTTCTTTTTTAGAACGCTTCATCATGTTCTTTAATTCTTTATCAGTTTTCAACTTCAAGTTAAATTTTTTGATATCACTGACACTTTCTTTATTGGAGCTTTTAACAGGCAAATTAAATTTAGGTATCATAGGTGAATATTCATTTTTGTTCAAAGCAGTTGGGGGAGTTTTGTTTTGTTTTTGATCAAATGAAATCAAACAATTTGATGATTTAATATCATTGTTCTTGGGCTTAAATTTCAAGTCGATAACACTAGGATTGCTATAAATAATACCCACCGGTAACTCTGGACTAAATCTCTGTGATATATTTTCATGCCGAGAAGGTGTCCTTCTGTGCCTGGGTTGGATAGGAAGGTCCATGTTTTGTCTTTCTTTAATTTTATTGATGCCTTTTCTTTTCAAATTTTCTTTCTTTACCTGATCCAAAATTGGAATTCCATTTGAATTTGTTTTTCATTTAAAAATCTTTTCCTGTAAAATTTTTGCAATTAAAACAGAATCATAAGGTATTTTTGTTGGTTGACTACTTTGAATAGAAGATTGGACTTTACCTAAGTTATTGTCAATGATGTAATTACTGCGTTGCTTGTTATGATTTTTAGCCGAATCACACTTGCTAGAATAAATAGAATCAGCTTTGTATTTCTTAAATTTTACTAAATTAATTTTGAATGAATCATCCTCAAGTTTAATTAAAGGATCAAATTCTTTCTTGATTAATTTATTTGAATTGGTATTTATCAAGCAATCTGGCAAAGCCATTTGAAAGCTACTCCTTGATCTTGCTTTTGTATTATTGCTATTTTGACTCGTAGAACAGATCATGGTTTTCAGGAACAACAGGAAATATTTGATGCTGTGATTAGAAATGAACATTTGGGCTTAATTAATTAAAAATTTTACGAATTTAATTAAAATCCTCGAAGAATCTAGAATGAAAAATATAATAAAGAAAGTATATACATGCTTTTTCTTGCCAGTGTAATAATACATTCGTGAATATTATTCAAATATTAATAAATAAATCAGATTCAAGAAATCAAAATACTTCTGTTTAAGATACAGTTACTGGATATTTTATCATTTAATTCAATAAATTATTAAAGACATCGTCAGTTATAAAATAAGTACAAACGGTTAATAATAGCCTGATTTTATTCATTGGAGTTTTAGAAGAAATATGAAAAATGGAGCATTAAAACAGATGCTTATCCATTGAATTATATATCCGCAGGTTAAGAAGTGAATGTTCTTTTTTTTGTTCTTTCTTTAAAGAATGAATTTAAGATGAATAATTTATTTCCAGGCTATTCATATAATTTCTAATTGATTTTATTCATACTTCAAGGGACTCATAGTATGATCTAAACTCCGTGAATGATGTTCTGAAAAGGTTGGTTGTTATCTCTTACTTCCTTTAAAGGCATTCTAAAAGGTCTTTGAATATTAATTAATTTTGTCCCTACTAAGAACTGGTTTCGGATTATGGTACAACCCAGATGAATAATATTGGCATACTTATTTGTTTTGCTCTTAATAAATTTACTAAACTAAATTTAATATTACAGCTGCATCATTGTGAAATTGAAAAATTTAAAGGACATTTCCTTTAATTGTGATCCTGTAAAAAGTGTTGAATTATTAAAATAAACAGTTAAATAAATAGTCTTTTTCAAATGGCTTATAAATTCTGATTATCATAAAGTTTCCACTTTATTTCAGCACTGATTACCTGGATAACTTATTAGGACGATAAAATCAAGATTGAATCCACTGTAAAGTTGCTTTTATGAAAGTAAATGATTAAATATGATTTATTATTCAATGAATTAATAGTTACTTTTTAGAATGATGCATTCAGGTTTCATGATACGACATATGTTAGTTAAACCAAATTAATTACTTTCAACCATAGGGAGTGACATGTTCCATGATATGACATATGTTAGTTAAACCAAATTAATTACTTTCAACCATAGGGAGTAACATATATCAGGTTAATCTCCTTGAAAGGAAAACTAAATGAAAATATGAATTGATTTAACTGTGATCTCTTGATTATTTAAATCTATTGAATAATAAATTCAATGATCTCAAAAGTATTTATTTATGAGACACAAGAAATTCATTTTCTAATATTACTTCTACTGTTAATGACATTAAAGAATGGCAGATAATTATATAGCACATTTAACAAATACTTTAACTCTTTTAATATTCAATGCATCAGAAAGTAGATAGCTTGTAATAGCTAGTGTTAAAAACATTATCCAACTCTTTCTTAGAGAAAAATGTGAAAGTAAGGTTAAAACACTCAACTACAATTAATCAGGTTGATAAATTCAAATCAAAATATTCATCAAATAGCTTTATATCGCCTGATTCTTTCGATAGGCCATTAAAACAAGCATTCAACCTCCTTTAATATCACACTATGGTGTCTCTTGCAATTTCTACATTTTTTAATATATAATTTAAATAACTGATTTTTTTTTCCCATGAACAATTTCAACGATTCCAATTTTTTAGATTTTTACAACACGCTTGACAATGATATTTTCAAATACTTTATTAATAATGGCACAGTTTTAGTTTACAAGAATGACTTTAAATTTCTGCCTTCAGAATATTCTTCGAATTCTTCATATGTTAAAGTTCAAATATTGAGCAAATTATTAAAGACGGTTTAACGGTTAAAGGGATTTCTGTAAATGAATTCACTTATTCATTCCCAGGAGGCTACACTTTGACTAAATGGGGTTCTAAGTACGATTATAACAATTTTATGGACATCTGCATTGAGGATTCAATCCCCCTTGTGTTATCAGTGTTTGTTTCAAAGATTGCATTCAGGTTTCTTATATTCAGGATGGGGTAATAAAAAACATGACTTTCCATGACGACGATCTTCTTTCAAATCTTTATTCCTTAGTCTGGTCAATGAATTGCCTTCTTGTCGTCCACAATGACAAACACAGAGACAGGAACTTTATTAATTGAAACCTACCTTTTGAATGGAAACAGTAGTGTAGATATGCTGAAGAACTATATGAAGGTAGACTTGAGTGTAGAGAATGTTGATTATAAAGGATCCTGTAATATTGATATCAGGTACTTTGATGTTAATGTAGATGACTTCAATTTGATAACTAATCAAGGGAAAAGATTATTAAACAAATGGATCAGAACACCAAGCACGTGCAAGGAAGAGATCGAGAGTAGATTAAATCTATCAGAGCTCTTCTGTGATCTGGAAATAGATTTAAAAGGGACTGTTGATTTAAAGCGACACATTTTAAAAATAGCCAATAAAAAGATTCAGATTCCTGAAATAATTAGAATTATTAAAACAGTTGAAAATATTCCATCAATTAATGAAATTTTAAGTAAAAAAGACGAAAATATTTTAACGGTGCATTTTTTGAAGCCCCTTGAAAAAATTTATGAAATATTTTTAATAATTATTAACGAGCTCAGAAATATTTTGGATTTTAATAATGACAGAATAATGATTGATAAAAACATGAATTTAATCAATTATGAAAATGAGAAAGTTGACATTTTTGAAGAAATAGAACAGGAGTTTGAAAAGGTAAAGAAAAGTTATCCAAGACTAAAGTTCAAGGATAGAATGTTTAAAATATCAAGGCTGGATTACATAAAAGAGGATTTTGAATCAAAAAGTTACCTTTTGATTTCCCATTTAAAAACTGGCGTAAGTTTTACAACAAAAAATCTAAGTGATGCAAATGAAAAGCTTTTAGAAATAGAAAGGAAAATAAAAGAGGAGGAGTCAACCGTATTGGATTCAATAAGGCACGCCCTTCCGGAATATATCAACGCGTTGGAGGCGTACAATCATCTCATTGCTCTGATGGACATCTACAAAGGATTTTCTTATAAAATCAAGTCATGTTCTTTTTGCCGTCCAAGGTTTTCAAATGAATTAAATTTGGTTGATGTGTTTCATCCGTTTTTAGAACACAAAGGTGTAATTAAAAATAGCATTGAGTTTACAAAAAGCCTGTGTATTTTGACAGGTCCGAATATGGGAGGGAAGAGTACTTTCTTATAGAGTATCAGCATGGTTAGTTTATATGCCCAGATTGGATGTTATGTTCCATGTAAAAAGGCTTCTCTGCCTATATTTGACAAGATATTCCTGAGGGTTGGAGCAACAGACTTCACCTCCAACAGACAATCGACTTTCATGGTTGAGATACTGGAGCTTAACAAGATTTTAAGGTCTGCAACGAAGCAATCCCTAGTTCTGATTGATGAACTTGGTAGAGGCACATCTGCTGTTGATGGTTTGACTATTATTTTAGCTACCAAAGAATATTTAATTAACCTTGGATGTAAGACAATAATGGCAACTCATTTTAGTCAGGTTGGTGATGATAGCACACTAAATAAAAAGATGTGTGTCAAGAACAACGTTCTGACGTACAAGATTGAGGATGGGAAGTGTGATACTTCATTTGGAATTAATGTAGCCGAGATGGCATTATTTCCAGCCCAGTTGCTGAATGAAGCCCGACAATTTTTAAATTAATAAATTCCTTGATTTGAAATCTTGCTATTTCTACTGTAAACAGAATTGGCTTAGTTTTATTTCTTATTTTCATTCGATTTCAAATGATCTGTGTTGTCTTTACAAAGCAAACAATTCTAAATTTAATGTATTCCAACTGTTTATTTTAATTTGTAAGGTTTGATAATTTATTTTCTGTTAAATTCCTTTGACAGATTTAATCTAAGACAAATAAATGATCAGTGTTGTTTATTTACAAAGCAAACAATTCTAAATTTAATGTATTGTAACTGTTTATTTTAATTTGTAAGGTTTGATGATTTATTTGCTGTTAAATCCCTTTGACAGATTCAATCTGAACGAATTATTTATCAACTCTAACTAATTGTTTCATTTAATTTGCTGTAATCTAAACTAAAACTAACTAACTGAGAAATTTGTCTCTGCCAGTTTGAAATCATTTTCAGTTCCATTTCAATGCCAATCGAAGATCTTTGCAATTTATTTCTTCATTTCTGATTTCAAAAATAAGTCCCTGAAAATTAAAAATATAAAGTCTTCCAAATTGCATTGATTAATTCAATGGGTGTTTTATTTGATTACAAACAAGAAAATCAATCTGCTGATTTTTCTTTCCTTATTTTTGATCAATCCAGATTGATCTTCCAAATTTATTCTGAAATTGATTTTTCAGGTCAAAATTGCCGTTTTACTATAAAATGAATCAGAATTGTTTAATTTCCTAAATTGGTTTGATATATTAAAATCAACAAAGTAAATTTGGTATCCCTTTTCTTTTTTTTGTCTGTGTTGGCCACTTTGATTATTTGCCTGTGTTTTTTTTCTTCATTTTTTAAAAATTTTCAAATCCTTGAAATGATCTGCCATTAGGCAATAAAGAATAAAACAACTTCAATTTATCTATACATTCCTTTCATAGATGATTAAATAAAATTTGATCAATTTAATTAAATATTACATTTAAATATTACCCATATAATGACAACAAAAGCTACTAAATTTAATGTGCAAGAAAAGGAGCTGGAAGTGTTGGTTGGAATAATGATGTTAAAAAATACTTGGAGATTTGAAGACTTGAATATTAAATTCAAGAAGAGTCCCTTTCAGATAAAAGTTCTAGAAAGCATATTCAAAATCACGAACTTCCCGTCATCCAAAACGAAGAAATCACTCTCCGCTTTATTGTGCATGCCAGATAAAAGCATCCAAGTGTGGTTCCAAAATACAAGACAAGCAAACAAGAGATCAAATTCAGCTTGTTCCATAGACCAAACAGAGATATTCGATATTTCAGAAATGCAACTGATGGAAATAATGGACGATGTGAAAGCAGGGTTGGAAAATAATTGTTTCTAAATTCAATAAAATCTGTCAAATTCATAATATTATTATTTATATTTCTTCTTTGATTTTGAAAAATGTATTCCTCTTTTTCAAATTTTAATATTAAAAAATTTTAAGGGAAATTTTCTTTCTTGAAGGAGCTATTTATAAAAAAGATTTGTTTAGACATATTTCTATCCAATGTCATTGTAAATGAATTGCTATATTTCAGAATGACAAGACTTTCTTTTGATCTGAAGAATTATTGATTGATATTTTTTTTGTTGTTCGGCATTCATTTTGATTTTTAAATCTAACAGTATTCAATATTTATTTGCTGTTTATAAATTTACTGTAAACGAAGAATAATTTCAATCCAGGACTTTTATTAAGAATTGTGTGTAGCAGATCTCATAGATTTCTTCATTTTGATTGAAATTTATGAGAAAATAGTGATTCGTGCTTACTTTCATTCCTTATTGATCAATTGATAAATGAAAAATTAAAGAATTTTCTTTATAGAAAAATAAAGGTACTTGGATGAAATCATCTTGACATTATGAAAATATCAGCTCGAGGGCATGGCTATGTTCTTGGTAAAGAAATAAAAGCAATGTGACTTAATGAGATCTTTCTGGGAATTTTCTAGTCATAAAATAGACTGCTTATTATTATTGACATGCTAATTGGTTAAGAGACTTACAAATTATATGTCAAATATTATTATTTCATGGATATTACAGTTTAATGTAAGTCGTTTAAAGCTTGCACTACCATTATAGAAGTAATTCACACCAAGAAAGAGTCTGGGAAATCTATTTAATTAATACAATTACTCTTGAAAGTAGTTTTACCTGTAAAATTTCTCCAGTTCGATTCCCATTGAGTAAACTAATTTCAGTCTACATTTCAAAAAGTACAGCCAATGACAGAATTGAAGAAGTCCTTATGTTACAATAAAGAAATCAAGTCTTTGATGATCACATCATAAATTCATTAACTGCTAGGTTGCAAAATGAAATAAAATAAGAATTTTAGATTATATCTTTAACATACACACAATATTGTTCTTAAATAAAGTGATTGTTAAGATATTAGTATCTTAAAGAAATACCTAATGTTATTGTCATTGATTTCGTTTCTTCGCAAGACATTATTAATAAGTATCAATTTAATAATGTAAATTAGTGAAACTTCAGGTTTTTATGTTATTGCATTGCTAGAATTAGCAGAATGATGTATATAATTTTAATATTGAAGCACATTCTTTATTCATTAATATTGATGACTATTAGGTAACATTTAAGTAAACAAATATTTATGTATGACTAAGTTATATCTAATGATTCTTGTTTGATTCGGATCACACTGTTAAATTTTCGTATCTGACTAAATTATGGCAGTTCATTTATCTAACTTAGTCTTTCTAAGTGTTTTCATTTAATTCCACTTAAAAGATTTCTCATTCATTTTTGTAAAATCACATCCTCTTTTAATAAAGAATCACAAAAGGTGAGTGAAATGGGATTCGAACTTGCCATTGTAAACTAAAAGCGGATATCTTAAGTCTTTTCAGTACACAAATATTTGATCAATTTTAAATGGTATCCTCTATGCTTTGTCAATACATAGAATTGAAATTGATCAAAAGAAGCTTACAAATGACAGATTAATCTTAATAAAGATAACTGAAAATCTTACAATCATTGACAAATGACTATAATTAAAACATCCCGATAGATTTAGACAATAAATAGATATATTTAATAAACACAACTGAAAACCTTACAATCATTGGCAAATAACTATAGTTAAATTATCCTAATAGATTCAGACAATAAATAGATTTATTAATAGGTGATGGAATATATCTATTTGAAAACCAAAGCTTGCTTCTTGATTCATAAATGCTGTTCTAATTAAAATGCTTTTTAACCTGAGACAAGATGTTATTAAAGTAAAACAAAGTCAATTTAGAATTCAAAGAACACCAACTTACTGAAAGCATCATTATGTATTAATCAAATCTTGTAGATAAAAAAACTATCCTTCCTTAAGATAAAGATTAAAAGATCCAATCACCAGTCATTCTATTTGTTATTATCCTTCTTGCCTCTTTTCTAAATGAAAGATCTTCAGTGCTTAAATCTATTAGTTTTGTTCTTTCTATTCGTTTTCAATATGATTAGATTTCTTCCTATATAATAAATAGGAAAATAGACTGCTTGAATACAATGCTATTGACACAAGACATATCAGGAATATATTTGAAATCTTATAACAAGCTAAAGTAATCTCATGAACAACTTAATTATAATGACATGTGATATCAGAGTCTCTTGTATCAAAGGTCATATAAATTAATTGATTTCAGGCAAGACAGGCATATATTTCACACTATAAGGTCAAAACCAAGTCAGGATTCTTACTGTATAAGTATCAAACCCTTCAATTTAATATAAAAAAATAAACATAATCACTTCTCCTTCTAAAATTCAAACCTAGTTTAATCTTATGTGTCAAATTCTGTTTAAGTGATGTTCTATTGAAATCTTTATATTTTACTACACGACAGGTCTATCATATTTATCTTTATAAGATATCTAACTAATTTTTATTTTGTCATTAATTTCAATGAACCTTTTTGGCGTTCTTTTGTTTTAGAAATAAATCACTTAATTAATTTCATTTTTATAAAATGTATTGTTTACTTTCCTATGTTTGGGCAAATAAATGACGGAATAGCCAAGTATCAGCAAGATAAGAAACCAAAATTAAGAAGACCTAATGCATCTTATGCTGAATTGAAAACTCTGGCTATTGAAAGTTCAAATGATGGAATGCTAACCTTAAAGGAGATCTATGGCTTCATTAGTGACAGATTTCCTTATTACGATCTAGGTAAAAACGGATGGCAGAACTCAATCAGACACAATCTTAGCTTAAACGAATGCTTTTACAGAGTCCCAAAAGGTGAAAGATGCCCTGGGAAAGGAAGTTACTGGAAAATCAGCTATGATTGCTCCCTTAAGACAAATACAAAAGGGAGAAGATACCAAACCAAATTTGTTGGCTCTGAATCACTAAAAAATCTATCAGAATTATTAAGTGATAACAAATTACTCTTAGATAACATAGGAGTCAATGAAATACCCCAGAAACAAACCATATTCAACGGAAATCTGATGGAGAACGATGATATTCTCTATGAGCAAACCACAGAAGGAGAAAGCTTCGGCCAATTCTTTTCATTCAAATAATAGAATAAATATTAGAAACACAAAAATTTTTACAAATTTTTAATTAAAATTATGTATATTTGATCAAATTTATTATTTTAATTAAAAATGTTTATTATATGAATTTGCATTGACAATGACATTCGGTGACCTTATATGTTTACCTTTCAATAATATACCATTCAGTGACCTTATATGTTTACCTTTCAATAAAATACCATTCAGTGACCTTATATGTTTACCTATCAATAAAATGATATTTGGTAATCTTATATGTTCACTTTTAAATGATGGAAGATGCTTTCAATTTGACAGAAATGTTGATGCCGTTTCTTCCCCAATAAATCATTAAAATTCAAATAAAATCACAATCTAAGACTTCTTGTCAGACCCTTCAATAAGCTAAAAAATTATTTCTTTTCTCAATTTTCAAAAAGGTTTCAATCTTCTTTGTTTCAGCCTGTTTAATATTTTAGACAAAACAGTCAAATAATTTCCAACCTGAAACCTTTTTGAAACATTGTTTCAAAGTATTTTATAGTGAAAAAATTCAATCAGAATATGATTCTACAGCTAGGTATGATACTGGCCACGCCTTACACTATGCCACAAATCTATAGTCCTACTATAAATATGCAGAATCAATTGAACTCCCCGATAAGAGACTCACGAAATTACAAGCCTGATCCCTCAATCTTAATGCAGAGCCAAAAGCAAGGTTCCAATTTGGATACAAGATCCACAATGATGCCATCTCCTAGCATGAGCGTCAATGCAAACCCCAAACCCTTAATTATGCAGCCAGTAGAGAACAACAGAATAGATCCCAAGAAAATAAAAGACAGGGACTTCCTTAAGCATGTTAATTATAATTTAGAAGCATTTAACAATTACATTAATCAGGATCCCAGGGCAAAAGACGCCTTGAATGCCTTACTAACTAATTACGGAGTAATATCCGTGGATGAAGCTGACGATATGAATGGACTTTCGTTGCCTGACCCAACGTACGTGATCAAGATCTCTGAAGAAGCTTTGGCTATATTCATATCATTCAAGGGCTATCTGAGACGGTTATTAGAGAAAATAGATGAGAATCTAGCCAAGGCTGACATGAAGCTAATGATAATTGTTAAGAGACTGAAATCCAATCACGATCATCTTGTAACTGTTGTGGCCAATCACAAAAACAGTAATTCGACAAGTTTAAAGGATCAGTACGCTACCGAGTTAATTCATATTAGCGAAGACGTACAAAAGCTGATAGCTAATTTCTATAAGACGATTGAGTGGAAGAAAATAATAACCAACGGGGTTGCTACAAACTTTTAATGAAAATAAATTATTTAGTTACAAGCTGTGAGAGTATCTATTTAGTAAGATATAAGTTGTGAGATGTATCGATTTAGTAAGATATATATAAGTTATGAGGTATCGATCGATGATAGATAGATAGGAAGATACGATAGGGTTAGTTGGTTGGTTGGTTGGTTGGTTACATAAGCTGTGAGTTGAGGTATCAACCATAGCAAATATGCCATACCTTATTAATAAGATCGATCAATGTAAATATGCATCGCAGTTACAAGGAATCCAATCACTTTCTGAAAGTCCTGTATAGACTGAATACCTGAGAAATCCATACTCACAAACCAGGTCTACAATTGGATACTAAATACTAATCACCTACTAACTGAACAAATTTATTAATATCTCTAAACCTGATGAAGTACTTCCAAGATAAGTTTTGAATCATTTTCATTCTTATTAGAATCTTCTTTCTCCCTGTAATAAAACCCTTTGATGAAATTAAACTTCTTCAATGCTTCGTATTCACTCATTGCTTCATTCAGATAGTAAAGGGTGTCCATTGTTCTCGCATCTGAGATCTTGCTAGCTGTTTGAGCCTTGTAAATATTTCCATGGATGGAATAATAAACCTTTCTAGTTTTAGTTCTAAAGCCATCATTGTCTTTCATTGCTATTACAAATAAATTGTCTGTAAAATAATCCAATGAATAATAAAATCCTTTTATTTCAGTTATTTTCCCAGAAATATCAATATTTGCGAATTGGCTTTGCATTTTAAAAATCTCATTGATGCATTGTTTGTTATAGAACGGTGAGATTGAAAAATAATTCAGAATATTTTCTGGACTCAAAGAATTTGAATTTAAAAAATTCTGATCATAAAAAACAGCAGCGTCTTCATCCATGGGCGTTTATGGAAGGAGTATTAAACGATAGGAATACCAAAAAGTAACATGTGAAATGAAATGTAGGATATGAACGAGTAAAGTCAATGATTCTTTGGAATCTAGACAAGTTTCGTTCATAATAAAAAATTACACTATTTGATTTTTGTTGGTTTTTGATTTTTAGTTAGTTATTGAACACTATTTGATTTTTGTTGGTTTTTAATTTATGCAACAATTGTATACACTCTTTAATTTATGCAACTGTTTTTAATTTATGCAACTGTTTCGTTTCTATTTTCAAAATAAAATTTTCTTAATCATTAAATAAAATTGTGAGTTTAACCGTTATGCTGAGCAACATAGAGAAAATTAATACGAAATATTCAAAAACCGTGATGGACCATTTTGAAAATCCAAGAAATGTTGGGACAATGAAAGGGAATTGTGGGAGCACCAGCTTGTGGAGATGTTTTAAAGTTCCAGATCAAAGTAGATGACAACGGTATAATCCAAGATGCTAAGTTCCGTGCCTTAGGGTGCGGATCAGCCATAGCTTCATCGTCTGTAGCCAGTGAGCTAGTTAAGGGGAAGTCCATTGAGGAGTCACTCCGAATTTCCAACGATCAAATAGCAAGCAAACTGAATCTTCCGCCAATAAAATTGCATTGCTCCATGCTGGCTGAAGAAGCAATAAAGTCAGCAGTCAGTGATTATTTAAAGAAGACAAAAATAGTAAAGTAAGACAATAAAATCATCAGTCAAAGACAGTTTATAGAAATAATTACACAGTAAAAATATTTATTATTTTCTATAAAGAATTACAGCCTTGCTTGTAAGTAATCACAGCCTTGCTCATAAGTAATTACAGCCTTGCTTATAAGTAATCACAGCCTTGCTTATAAGTAATTACAACTCTCATTCTTGCTTTGATGAAACCTAATTAGTCCAAACAAAGGCATCAAACTGATTTAATTACATTAATTAACCCAATGGAAACAATTAAATCATAAGATAGCAATGACTTATTAATTAATTAAATCCTAGATATAAGGCTGGTTTCACCCTCATTTATATGCTGTGTCTATTCTTTATTTCCCAAATAATGTGCCAGGTTATTCAGACTTTAGTTTTCGGAACAGAGATGGAGGATAATTCCAAGACCCACTACTGTGACTTCACTTTCAGTCCTTACCAGTACGTGACTAACGCTATAATCTTCAGGATTGTAGATGGGAGCCAGGACAGAGCTGTTGCTTCCAACAATGTTAAGCCATACCTGAAGTCAGAGTTAGCTAAGTACTTTAGAATTGATATACCTGATGATTTTGCAAAGAAGGATGTTGAGTACAGTTTCTTCTTTGATGTGATGGACGGTGACTCATTCTTCTCAGAGTCATGGGCCTACGATCCAAGCAAGGGCACATTCTGTCTGACATCTGCCTTAGAAAAAAGGTTCTACGACAATCCTGTCTACCTAGCAGTTGCCGGATGCACTGGGGCACTTGCTATGATCTACGGTGGATCAAAGCTGTACAAGAGAGCTAAGAGAACCAACAATGTCGTATAATAAATGTTTTTGAAAATAATCAAGGTTTTTATTAAAATGAATCAAAATTTGGTAAAATAATGAGATCTAAAATTTTTCTGATATAAATTGTAAGACATAAAGTTTGTCTAACCTGAAAATAATTTATGCATTTTTTTAATTAATATTTTATTTGTTTGGGATAATTCAGTTCTATAGAAGAAATCAAGATTTAATAAAAATCGTTTCTTCTAGCATTTATAATGAATCTTTCTTATGAAATGCTTTGGTTTTAACATTGGCTTAACCTTTATGATGAATCTGTCTTATGTAATACCTCATTTCCAATCCTGGCTTAACATTTGGGATGAATACTCTAGTCTTGTTTCCTAACTGCCTTAACATTTAAATTGAATTGAATTGTACCTCATTTACAACCTGGCTTAACATTTAAATTGAATTGTACCTCGTCTCTAATCTCGGCTTAACATTTAGTATTGTTCAGATCAGAGCCAAACCTTATCCCAGGAAGATAGCTGTATAAGCTTTCATTAAAATTTCATTGTATTCCTTAATTAATACACTTTCAATTCACTGAATTGAATCAATTAATTCATTTAATTCTCTGAAACAAATTAATTTAATTAAATAGGATATATATACGAAATTTCCTACCCTAATATGTTATTTTCTATCTTCTTAAGATCTACAGCTGCCTTCGTCCTTCGTCTTAATGACATTACAAAAGAGCGTGATGGTGAGACATATGCCCATCTTGTATATGAAGGGGGAAAACCTGATGGAATATACCTAATGGGTAACTCTGATGTTGATAATGCCTATGGATGGAAAGACAAAGGTGTTTACATGCTTGGAACACCTGAGAATCCTAATGTTCAAACAGCCGGTGATGATAGTTCCAGGTTCTGGCTGAAACTTCCCAATGATGTAAAACCTGGAGTTGTTGCTTAACCAATAGATAATGGAGTGAGGCATAAATTGGATCCTTAAATAACATTGATATTGCTTAACCAATAGATAATGGAGTGAGGATTCAAATTTTATGCAAGTTGTGCTTATCCTTTCTTGTCAAATTTATTCCTTTACTTTCAGAAATGGTAAAAAATGAATCACAAACGATATTTATTCAAATCTGGCTCTCAATTTATCCAATTTCACGTCAAAGTTTTTCTCGAAATATTCCAGCAGTTTTTTTGGCAAATCCTCTTTCATTTTCATCAAATCTGTAATCATAATTGTGTCATTCTTAAAATTATGTTCTTTCATTCATTCTGGGATGAAAATTTATTTTAAAAATTAGAAAATAAAATGTTAGGGGAAAAAGAAAATTATTGGAAAATAAAATGAGGGAAAAAGAAATTAGATTTCAATTTTGAAATTGTAAGCATTAAAGAAAAATTTGTATGCTCTTAATTAATTTATGGTAACATAATGTAAGTGAATAAGAATTTATTAAATTGATAAGAAGTCATTCGACAATTTTAGAACTCATCCTGTTTTTTAAAGAATAAATCTTCATCTGATTGATTAGAATCATTAAATAAATCACTAAGTTTAGTTCCTAACTTTTGTGCGTCATAAACTTCATCCTTAATTCTCAGCTGTCCATCTACTTCAACACAGTCATCCTCACAAATTAAGTTTTGGCCAACAACGTTAACGGTTTCCTTGTTACTCTCACGCTTACCTTGAAAATATTTCTGCTCATGCATAAAGTTAGCATCATGTTCTAAACCATTGCCACATGGATTCTCTTGAGGTGCAATGTCACTTGTAGATGCATTAGAGGCATTGGCTGTGACTAGCTGTATGGATGAAAGATTGTGTAGGTCACTCGCATTGGTGCATGTATTTTGACATGGGCTAAAATTACCCGTCTCATCCATAGGAAGATCACTACCAATGGTGGCATCAGCTGTATGGCAAGATGGTGCCATGTCTGTCTCTTGAATTTGACAAGGCTCAGTGGGGTGAAACGAAGAGACATCAGAGGTATGGACTGTGGCAGACTGAATGGATGAAAGAGTGTGAAGGTCATTTGCATCATCAGTACATGCATTTTGACACAAGCTAGAATGATCTTCACCATCCACAGGAAGATCACTACCAATGGTAGCATCAGCTGTATGACATGATTGCTCAAGGTCTACCTCTGGAATTTGGGAAGGCTCAGCGGACGAGAAGGAAGAGACATCAGAGGTATGGACTGTTGCCGGCTGAATGGATGAAAGGGTGTGAAGGTCAGTTGTATCATCAGTACATGTATTTTGCCACAGGCTAGAATGATCTTCACCATCCAAAGGAAGGCCTCTTTCAATGGTACCATCAACGGTATGGAATGCTGGCAAAACAGATCCATTGTCTATTGATAGATCATCAACCTTGCATTCGCTATGTGAATCACCAAGGTTTCCAACCAATGATGATTCTTGTGTATCATTCAAGCTTATTCCACTTTCATTTGGCTTACTCGAAGACATTGGCTCAATAACAAATCCACATGTTTCCTGTATTACATTGTTCTCTGACAATATTGAATTGTCATCCACAACAACTTCCCTTACAATATCACGGACGTACTTCTTTTCTAAGTCAGTCAGCTCTGAAATATCATTTATAGAATTAATCTTAATCTTTCCATTATACTGCTCGGTCTGGAAGTCTTTGCCTTTTACTTTGTAAAGTATTCCAGTTCCTATTTCACAACCAAGAGAATTTGATTTTATTTCAATTATTTTAACTTTATTTTCCCTTAAAATAACAAGATTCAAAACTTCATTATTTTCATGTATTTTTTCAATAAGCATTTCTTCATCTTCACAGCAGATTCCTTCAATACCAATAATATTGTCATGTGTACAAAGAGGAGTATTGGCTGACTCCTTCACTTCTAAAACCTGTATATTCAATAAATTTGGCTTGTTGTGAAGCTTCGTGACTCCTATTCCAAGTTTGGGTGTTCCCTTTGGAATAGTAATATAAAAGTGTTCAGCTGTTACTAAATTCTTAATTCCAAGAATTAAATCTTTCTCTTGCATGATTTTACTGAAAATGGCTGGAGTAACATTGTCAATGTTCAAAGAACAAACACTAACAATTGTATGCAGGAATGGAACCACTGGAAGATCTGGATTTGTTACTTTATTAACATAAAGATGCTGTTTGACTTTAGATTGAGAACTTCCCATGGGATAAAAAGAAAGAATTGATGAAAAATACAATAAAATGAATGAAGACAAATAAATTAAATACTCACGTATTTAAAGAAATATTTTTATTAGAATAGAGAATAGAAAATTAGCATGTTCTACAAAAGTATGTTATTTTGAAAATAAAAATGAAATCCAGGAAAACACGAGAATTTTAATATTCTGAATAGTTATGACTAGTATTGGGTTCAAGCTAGCATGATATCTTGATGACTTATTAATAGAAGCATGGGTCTTTAGATAAGATCAATTGTTTTAAACCTTTTCCCTAACATTTCTGGTTGATTTATTTTATTATGATTTCATCCTACTAAAAATAATTGAAATGTACCAGAAGCGTGCTAAAACCAACACAATCCTACCTTACTTGAAAATTGCTACAGTCCTCAGTGCAAAATTTCGTATGCAAAATATTAAGATGGATTCTGAATTATATTCCAAGGAAATATTTATAAAAGTAATTCAACTGATCGTTCAATGCAAGCAAAGCTCATCATCAACCTCACAGTCCAGTATGATAAATACTATTCATCTGATGGATGTTCTTATAAAGGACATGCCTGCCTTAGAACAAGACAAAACTTTCTTAGCCATAATGAGGGTGTTATACACACTGTCACTAAACAAACTAGACAAGAGTCAAGTAAATAAAATAGAACCAATACTAATAAAGCTGAACATCCTTGAAAATGAAAGGCACACCATATCTTCTTTAGAGGATACTCTTTATGCTATACGGTTTAGAAATCCAGTTATGAGGAAATTTGCTGACTTTGTCAAAACAAATATAGAAAGTGAAGAAGAGGCTATCGACCGTCAGTGTACTGTAAATAATGCCTAGAATATTTCGGATTGGATCCAAGAAAAGTTATTGAATGTTTGATATTGTTATAAAGCCATCTTTGTCTTCCTGATATCGTCTTACCATTTTCTATGCTTATTCTTTAATTTTGGGATGTTGTGCTCTTACGGTTTTATGTTTTTCATGCCGCATTAAATAATTTTTTCTTATATCTTTTATTATTTATGAAAAGTAAATAAATTGTAAATTTTGTAGTATTTACCCAATAAACATATTAGCATAATTTATAAAAGAATTTAAGAATTGTTTGAAAAAATATCTTTACAGCTTTGAAATTAAGAATTAAAATAATAAAAAATAAATGCCCAACAGGTCTTTGCACATACTGGCGAATATTTAAATGTGTGTACATTTCTATTTGTCCTCCGTGATTCCAAGTTACAATATGAAATTAAACTAAATACACATTTTATAATGCAAAAATGTAGTCTTTTCATTAACAGACTGGCTATCTCGTTTCTTATTTGTTAAGAGATATGATGGTAATAGAAAATATTGAAACATCAAAATTCAGCTGCTTTACACAGGTCTGTGTCCACGTTTCGATAGGTTACAACGTGGCTTAGTATTAAGACACGAGATGTCCGGTGTGGTGAAATACTTGTATATTAGCACAAAATCATTACACTTTAGATATGAAACATTCGTAATGCTTCTAGTTATCGAAGATCGGCGGGGTATGATTGATACGTTTTGTGTCTTCTCCGTCCTAAGTGGGTGAAATTTTTACCGATAAATCTTTACATATAAAAATATGCTGAACAAGAATGAGTCTTTTGTGTGAAAAGAATTTGATATTATTTAATGAATATAAATTTTCTATATATTTGAATTCACATGGGTGTGTTATCACATGCATCCGCAGTAAATTTCCTTGTCGTTATTATAAGCAAACTGTTAGCTCAGAAAAAATTTTTAAATTAACTATTCATTACTTGAAATTACACTGAATATTAGAATACATCTCATTCTGAAAGCGATAGGCTCAAGGTGTATCCTTTCTCATTTTTCAACGATTGAGTAATTCCGATGAACGTGTATCTTGTAAGATTCTTAGCAGTGTATATGACTTCAAAAAATATTTTTGAAAACTCCTTAGTTTCCTGGGAATCTTGGGTTATTCAAATTTGTATATGCTAATGGGCTTGGATTATTAGAGACATCATTTATTTACATGTTCTCTTTTAATCAGAGTCTGGCGTGAGACAGATGACTGTAACCTATGCATGAATATGTAACACACTTATGTGTGTGAAACCAATAACAGTTTATATCAGAATGTCTCAGCCAGCCCACTCATAAAAAGAAAGCCCCGAAAAAAAGAAGTGATGGGACCGCAAAACCCACATTTATAACACGGCTTGGACGAAGCTCGAAAGAATAGTTTAAGAATTGCTTCTAGAGCATTGGCAGGAGATTAAAACTTTCTTCTGCGATGACACAGGCACTTCTAGTTGTTCATTTTTAATTCAGAGATGGAGATGTAATACCGGATGAATAACTGTTGATGGCAGGGCCTTTAAAGAATATTTAATATCTTGGTTCCATACCTTACATATTTCCTTGATATTTACATCTCTGTTTAGTTGAATTAAGCTAGAAAATTAATAGAATCACTTCTAATCAGACTTAGTCTGACGTGAGACAGATGACTGTAACCTATACATGAATAAGCGACAAGCTTATGTGTGTGAAACTAATAACAGTTTATATCAGAACGTCACAGCCTCCTTATAAAAGGAAAAGGGGGGCGATAGCCACGATATCTACATGCCGGATCAGTATGTATAAAAAGCGCTTCGATTGAAAGAGTGAGCTTAGGATTTGTGGTGAGTGTTCAAGACCTCTTAGGATGTTTAAAATTTACTCCTGCAGAGACACAAGCGTTTCTGGTTGATAATCTTGTTTTTTCAATAGAATCACTTGACATGATATACTAAATCGTTAATATCGATTGATATATTAAAATCAAGTGGATTTTCGTGACTATTCCTCAATAATATTCTGCCCTAACAGCACTACCGTTAGCATCATGAAACACTATTACCTTGATTTTTGAGCTTGTTCTTATATAGAAACACTGTTACTTGTATTAATTGACTCCTTCTTCGAAGGTGAAGATCCAATATATTTTGCTAATTTTTGACTTTAATTACTTTAATAAGGTTTCTGATCTAGAACGTGAAATATTATTAAATCAAGATTCTGGTGCAGGACCCTGAATGCTGGTTACAGATTTTTCTTTTGTATTTCACTCGGAAGCATTAAGCCTTTTTAATCAAATGAGAATTTTGCCAGTATTCAAAATTACAGTGATGGTTTTCAAGTATAATTACATAGATATCAATTTTACAGAGAACCTGAATTTAAAAATTCATAGATGCTTTTTGTGTAATATGAATTTAAGTTACGATCGACTTCCTTCTAACCATTGAAGAAAAGATGTGCAGTTTGAAAGTTTTTCTCAATCTAAATGTAATTCCCTATCATTTGAATCATTTATTAAAGTGCTGTCAAACAAGAGATTTTTGGATGTAGCCGTGCGTGACGGATGCTTGTGTCTGATTCAATTTGTAAGTAATAGTTAGAAATAAAATTGCGTTCAAACTTCTATCATACTTTCTTTCTTTCATTAAGTATTTTTCAAGCAAATTTGTAATGGATATTATTTGAATTGAATCTTGGAAGATTGAGTGCTTAAAAATTCTGCTTGTTTGAGTTTTTATGCATTTGCATAAACTAGACTAATTTTAAATTAAATAAAACATTACAAGAAGTGAATTAATATTATGATCTTCTTATAAGAAGGTATTAGAAGAATAAAGACTGATTCAATTGATAAATAGCGGTGTCCTTATGAATCAAACACAAAGTCGAGATGTTTTTTATAACATTATTTTCATTCGATTATTATAAGAGATGAAGCAAACAATTCTTGGTCAATAATTATATTTGATTTGTCAAATTCCATTCCAACAGGAATAACATTTTACTATTTATTTACTAACTAATATACATTCAAGGAATTCCCTTAAAATGTATTTGTTAATAAAGGACCTTATAAAAAAAATTAAAACAACAATGCTGTAAGATTTTATTTATACGCTTGAAGCAGTTAAGGCGAACAAGAAAACAGAGAGACCAGTCAATAGACTTTTGGCTGAGTTTCCTTCTTTATCAAGTTTAGACTTTTTACTGTCTTTATCCTTGGAGTCAGAGTCCTTATCTTTGGAGTCGGTATCCTTATCAGATCCACTACTTGGGGTATTACTCTTGGATGAGTTTGAGGTTAAAGAACTGACCTTGGGATTTGCTGAGTTGCTCTTTTGTGTTGATTCAGCTGCTTGAACAAAGAGGAGAGATGAAATTGCAAGAGTAAGAATTGAGAATCGCATGGGATGGGTTAAATTTTCATATTTATACTTAATTTAGATTAATATTGTAAATTAAATAAAAATTACAAATCATGTAGGGAATGAAACAAACAAATCAAAATAATTACGTGACATAAATTGAAATAACAAAATAAATCTGGGAAGCTTGAATAGAGGAAAGGTGTTTCAAGTCATTTAGGATTGATTACATAATTTAAAATTAATATTGATTGATTTGACATATAAATATCTCAATATATAAATAAATACATTTGTTTTATTTAAAATTCGATGAATTCATTTTCAGAAGCAAATTTATATTACGATCATTTTGAACATTAGATCAATGATTTTGACAGTTTTCACAAGCAAACAGTAGAAGATTCGTGTCAAGGTTTCACAAATCATATTGACAGCTAGGTTACCGTAGGAATTTGAAGAATATTTCACAAATTGCATTGGCAGCTAGGTTACAGTGAAATGTTTCATAAATGTTATTGACAGCTCTTACACAGTAAAAATTGATGATAATGAAATTTATTACTGTAACTTAAATCATCTTTAATGTAAATGATGAAGACAAGAACAATCAAGCCATTAAATGACGAAATTGATCATGTTTTATACAATGGAATTGAAATTCAATAAATATTTAGCGTAGCTAAAATTTTTGCATTCAGACTCAATAATTTTGATTCATCACAGACATTTTTCTCGATTTGACGATGCTTTCAACACATATTTGCTTCCTTGACAAGTGTTTGTTGTAAAAACAAGATGATTTATTAAAATATTAAAAGGATGACATATTTTAAGAATAAAAAATGAAAGGTTTTCAAGGAAAGAAGAAACTAATATGTTGATTTTTCAATTGCTAGAATGCTTGTGCCATCCTAGCAAACACTTATTAGGTCGTTTTTTCAATAATTAAAGTCGAGTGCTAGATCTTAGTCATTTAAAGAGATTTCATTTAAAAATATTTATTAAATGTTGCCAAACAGAGAAAATATTGCCTTGCAAGAAATTTCCTTTAGAATATGTTGGTTTGTTCCTAATCTAATAAGAAATCACCAGGTTTCAGACTGAAATACAACATCTTTTTGTGAATTCTTTTTAATAACTCTTTGATTTCTTTGTTTAATCTGCAGTTTCCACTCACAAATACGAGCCATTCGTCAATATTCAATACAGGGGATTCTTCATAGACATCCATAATATATTTATTTTCATCTCTGCTGCTTGCACAAAATATTTCAACATTCTTTTTCTTGAATTCTTCAATGAAAAGCAAGTCTTTCGAAAAATACCTGAAACCATAGTAAATTCTGATAGTCTTATCACTGAAAAAGTGAATAATGGATCTTGGAAGAGTAATCCCTGTACCTGTACAAAAGAAGAGCAGCTTCTTGTCATTTAGGAACAAACGACCTGGAATTATTTGAATATTGATATATTCGGGAGACAAATACCTATCTGGATCTTCTAAAAGAATATTCCTAAGATTTATAATCAGTTCTCTTAAACCTGAGAAGATTAGATCATGCTTTAAATTGATTGAATTCAGTGATGAAATTACTTCTGAGCCATTTGCTAAAGAATTAAGCAAATCATCAGTAAGGTCGGAACAGGTGTGTTTGATTGTAATCATTTCTTCAATTCTTCTCAAGATGTCAAGAATGACAGTTTGATCAAATCCCTTACCTTTTACGTTAAGCTGATCCATCTCATTAGAAATATATTCAATTTTCATTAAAACATTCACTAAGAAAATAAAATATTTCTTATATTTAATCTGGTTAATAAACCTTTTATAATTTAACAATATATTTATCAAGGTATCAATAAATTGAATCAAATTATATTTTCCCAATTCTTTTAAATATTCTGAGCAGAGTCCTTTTCTTTCTTTTTCAGGTACGTCTTAAATAGTATCTCATTGTAAACTACATGACATTTGTTGTTAATGAGAGAGTAGCTATAATATCTAGGTATTATTGGATTAATATTTAGTAGAAAATTATAAGGAATAGATAAATTAAAAAAATTATTCTTCAATAACTTCCAGGATGTTTCTCTTAGGTACCACTACGTAGTCGTAATATAGATCATAATCTAAGGATATTTCAATTAATTTGTTTTTATTCATCTCATTCTCATTGAATACAGCTAACTCGGCAAAGGTTGACTGTTGAACCACAGAAAAGACATCCAATGAGGATTGAAGCTTGGAAATCTGTGCTTCAGTAAATTTTAAATAATCAAAACAGCTTTCATTTGAAACCGGAAATATCAAAATAACATCTCCTGGAATTGACAGAACAATTTCAAAGATTCTACTTCTATAATAAAGGGGCGTTAATAAGGTATTTGATATGACTCTAGCCTTATAAGATCGATTATTTCTTAAATATTGTGATATTATTTGATCTGAATCATTGCTACCTGAATGTGTTTTGGCATCAAGACGATAGATTGACATAGAACTTATTGTCTCTTTTTCCCTAAGGTTGTCATGGTTAATATCTTTAAGCATTTCTTGTGTATTTACCTGGGTATTAAATAAATTACCTGAATAATGTTTCATATCCTCAATCAGTCTATCAAATCCACTATAAACTCCGTGCTGCTCCTGAACATCACACAATTGAATAGATATTAGCTTGCCTCCTAACTTCTTTATTTTACTTGCAGTGATTTTACCACAGTAATTAAATTTTTTGTAAGATGAATCACCTAGTGCAAGAAAAAAGAAATTAAATTTGAATAAATTTTGAGAATGCAAATTCAAAATCAAATAATAAAACTTAGACATGTTAAAGGGGCATTGATCATCCCCGTGGGTGGAGCAAACAAAGATTATTGTTTCAAAATCGTTTATTTTAGAAATTTCGAAGTTATCAATTGGAAGAACAAACGAATTCTTTAATTTTTTGTTTAAAGTAAAACACAAATGAATTCCAGTTCCTGTTTGTGATCCATACAAAATCGGAATCATGGGGATGATAGAAACATGATTATAAACAGTTAGAGAAGAAGTAAAATAGATAATTTGAGTGGAAGTAGCAGATTGGTTTCTGAACAAGCTACAAATAATTAATTAAACCTGACAGACTTTCATTTCAATTTAAATCAAGTATTGAGCAATCTAGTTAGGAGAAGAAAAGAGATCCAATCATACTATTTAGCATATCAATTATTATTGACAGATGATTCTTGACCAATCGTTATTGACAGATGATTTATTTATAATCTATGTTCGAATCTACTGAAATCAAATAAAGCCAAATTAAAAAAATTGGTTTTATTGGATTAAATCATTTTTAATTAATTTTATATAGATCTAGATCTTGTGACATTTACTAGTAAAATTTTTTATTTTTGCGAATGAAAAATGTACTTGTTCAGGAATCGAACCCTTTCCCAATTTAAATTGGAAATGCTGAAGCATCGTCAAATTTTATTAAATCATTAAACTTTTTCAACTTTGAAGTTTTATTAAAAATGAACAATCTTATTTTGTAGCTGAATTCTTTCTTTTTAGTTTCAAGTTTATTTTACATGAGACGATTCTATCTGAATCCATTATGATGCATTGTCAGAATCTTACCTTAAAATTAATATGTAGCTACCATGGTTTAATTTATTGGCTAAAGATACTTTGAAAGTAAGACAAATCGTCATATCCTAAATCACAGACCCCTTAATTGACAAGGATGCTTTATTTTCATGAAGATAATATCAGCGAACGCTTGGATTGCAGCTGAAAAGATAAATATTAACGTCAAAAGCAATCATTAAATAACTATTTCTGTGGAAAATATCAATGTGGCTCTTTTAATTAACCCTTTAATGTATTATTTTATTTATTAAATACAGTGTTCCCATAGAATGAACGAACCTGAAATTACATTAGTCATTATATATCCGAAAACCCAGAAAGAGAAATCGGCATTCGTTTTGACGTGATTCAAGGCTGCCATAAAATAGATAATCACAGCAGAAAAGAGAAGATTATGAAGTCTATTGAAGCTGTAATCAACAAGTAAAGATAATACGGATGAATATATTAGCACAAGTGAAAATGCGTACAAGGCTATGATAATGTACATTTTAGAATTCGAATAAGTATTCATGACTTCAACAGTCAAATTCAATATATTTACGAAATGAAACCTGTTTCACAATGTAATTTCAACGAGTAAGTAGCCGTTTCATATAATAACAGTGAACCTCCGCGATCCTTTGATTGTTATAGGTAAATGTAAATATTAAATTAAACCTGATTTTTGAAAATCTCAAAAACTCGTTTTATTTTCTTCCCATGAAATTATTTTCTAAAATTTTTGAGAAAAATTTTGATTTTAAAGAGCTTTTATTGCATTTTAAAAAGCACCCGATTTCAGGAATTTCATGGTAGCTTGTTATTTAAGAGAAATGAAACAGGAAGATTTAAAGAAAAGTCTTTTGTATTTCCATGTTAGTTTCAAAGATATTATTGATTCAGAACCTGAATATTTCTATTTCAATCATCCCTTTAGTGGGGATTTCCTTTATAATTACTATAATAATCTTATCAGCATCAATAAAACACTTACCATTGATGATTTGGTGATAAACTCCTTGATTAAAATGAAACCTTGTTATTACCTATTTCATATTCTCAAAAACAGGTCTTTCTCAAAATCCCTTCTGAAATATATATTTGATACCATAATTTACAATGAAACAGAAGATAAATTCTATAAATATGGTATACTTCATTTTATAATAGTTTATTACAAGGAAATGAAAAATGAAAGCAGGGATAACGTTTGTGTTTTAGCTAATTTAATATGGGAAGAAATGATAGAGAAAATAAAGATTTTAAATAGCGAAGAAACTGGCACATCAAAGCAGATAACGGAAACTAAACTTGCCTGTAAATTCAATATAGAGATTAAAGAACCTAGTACGGGTACAGAGGAAAAAGAATGGTATAATATTAATAAATCCAAGGAGCAATCATTAGGTATTGAAATGATAAACCTAATGAAGCAAGTCAACGAGAGCACTGGTGTAAGTACCAATTTGCCTGAATCTGAGCTTTCAAATACCTCAAACCCAAGCTTGAGCATCTTTGAGGAATCAATCTTCTTTAAAGACGATTACCTTGAAATTATCTATTTGATCGAACTGTTAAATACACTAATTGAAAATACGGATAGCTTCTTTTATAGAAGAATAAAGTACAGTTCAGAACTATTAATTAATATTAAAAGTAAATATTCAAACAACAAGCTTTTTGATACCTTAAAGAGGAAGTTTCAACTTCAATTGGAATAACAAGTTTGAAACTTCTCTAGATCGGATTTTTATTGACTACAAGCAGCTTTGAACCCGAATAATTAAATTTACAAGGAAATATGAACATTTTAAAAAATTCTATTCAATAAATAAGTTTTTAAAATTGTAAAGAAACTAACAGAATTTCTGATACATGATTTATTAATTTATAAAGGCATTCCTATTGCATCAGATTTTATTGATTGAATTTCAAAAATTAATTTTCTTTAAATTTTTAACCTTTATTTTATTCGTCTATTTATATGAGATTAATGGGTAGATCTAATGATTATCGATTACTCTTTGATTGATTCCGTGTCGATTCTCTTATCTATGCCTGATGATCTAAGCATCAACTGCTCAAGACTCAATTCGTTGTCTGCCTCTTCGATATCTATAGTCTTCTTGAGTACAATAGACTGAATGTACACTTCGACTTTGGCTTCGTTCTCATCTCTTTACTATACTTGTTGTGATATTTCATTACCAGGTCATTACGTATGGAATTATGTTCACTTTGCACTTGTAAATCAATGATAACTCATTTGCTATTAAATCGTATTTTCTAGTTTTTTTCATTCAACTTGAGTTAATAGGTCAAGATTGGTAATTCCAACCCCGATCAGAGTTATTTCATTTTATCATGTAAGAAGATATCTGGTCAATCATGTTGCAATTCTTGTATCTACTCGAATCTCGAGTTTTCATTTGCTACAACTTTTTGAACGGAATGGGATTTCAATTTTCTTGTCTTCTTAATTCCGAATCTCCTACACAATGATAAATGTATGCATCTTAACACTTCATTATGCCTCTCATGTAATCATGATCTACTGTATTTGGTACAGCTTTGCAATGTAGGCATCTGACGTTTTCTCCAAAGAATATATTTCCATCCTGAACTTTCCTCTATTAAAGTGCCTTCATCTCTTGGCTTCATATTTCCTTTGGTAAGCCATACTGAAAAATCTTTGATGGAGGCAAGTTCATGATCACAGACCCTAAACAACCTTTCGTGGAGTTGTTTGCTTTTAATGTTGGTCATTAGAGATTTAATTTTTGATTCGTAAAGAGATTCATTGGTAATCTCACCTTCTGTATTATACTTCAGTTTTAAATATTTGTCAATAGTGGAGAAATGTGTCTTATTGTTTTCTTCAACCTTAATTATGGCATTACGCCTTAAGGATATACTTCTCGATCTCTCCAGGGAATTCTTTAATTGAAGGAGCATACTCTCACTCTTATGTTCAATATTGGACATTCCTCTTCCCATCATAAAAGCTTAGCATCTGATCCACAAACTTTGCTATTGGTAGCGGATTTGGTCTTATTCATTTCCAAACCAATTGCATTAAAGAATGATTTTGTCTCATTCATCATTCTTTGAAGTTCTTCTTCAGATTCGGCAAGAAATTTCAAATCATCAATAAATAGAAGATGGTTTGTAATATACATGTCAGATTAGGTTTTAACACCGACTTTCTGACATTTGGCACTTAGTTTACGGCCTAGTGGATCCATGCATAAAACAAATAAGAGAGGGGACAGGCTGTCTCCCTATAAGATGCCTCTCTCCAATCTTTTCTCTAGAATTGATTCATCATTAAATCTGACATCAACTTTCCACCTTGAAATAGTGTTCTTAAGGAAGCTTGTAATCCACTCAGGGAACTTCAGGCTCTCTATACTTTTGATAAGGTAGTTGTGATCAACCGAATCAAACGCCTTCTTGACATCTATCCAAGCAGTTTTTAAAGAGTTGGAATGCTCTTTGTTGATGGCTAGATTTAACAATGCTTGCTCTTTCGTTCCTTGGACCATTCTTACAGTTCCGAGTTGGTTTTCACTCAAGAGACCTCTAAACTCAACAATGTTTTGCATTACTTGCGTAACACATTTAGTTGTGAGTTTATACAGATTCGACAGACAGATTATAGGCCTGAAATCTCCTCCGTTTTGAGGTTCTCCTTTGGGAATAAAGTATGTGATACTTTTGTAAAACCAATCATCTTCACTTTTAGTTTAATATAATTAATTTGATTTTTAGATTAACCTGTCAAACTAGCCTACCAAAGATCCCAACATAGTATTATTTATTCAATAACATTTAACAAGCTTACATTATAACTCAGCATGAAATGTCTTTTGAATTCCTTTTTCAACTAAAAATAAATCTCGTTTACTTTATTTTATTTAAAATTTTTTGATCTTATGTCGGGGTTTCTGAAAAAGTCACCGTTTAAAGCGCTTGAAATTTCTACTGGAATTCCTTCCCTTGATTCCTTCCTAAAACTTGATCAAGGATCTTTAACGTGCATTCAGGAAGACGAAAACTCTTTTTTTCATAAAATTCTGCTACAAACTTTCATCTCTGAAAATACTGAAAAAACTGTTATTTTTTCAACTGAAAATAAAAATTTTATCAAATTTAATAAATCCGAAAACCACACCAATTTAAGAAGCTCAAATGATTCATTGAGCACAGCTTGGAGATATCAAGGATTAACATTAACAGACACTCATTTTAAATACGATCTCATGGATAAAATTCAGCTAAGTTCTAACATTTTCAATGATCTATCTGAAATAATTAAGTTGATGAAAAATAAAACAGGTTACAATTTTGTTATTTTCTCCTTATTCTCCCCTTTAAACACCATCCCCGGAATCTTAACCGAACTAAAAAGGCTACCAAGGATGAATAACCATTTGGTTTTAGTTTCTGTTCCTGTATTTTTAATTAATGAAAATATCAACAATTTCTTTGACAATATTATAAAATTGCACTCAATTTTGAATTTGCCACATGAAAAATCTTTGTATAACTGTTTAATTGAAATAATTAAATTAAATAGAATGAAAAAATTAAGGGCCAACGGACTAGACAATTATAGATATGGTGTTATATTGAAATCAAAAAAGATATCAATTGAGAAAATAGACATACCACCAGAAGATGCACAGTTTGAAGGATCCTGTGGTGCATTTTAATAAATTATGAAACCAATAATTGTTTTAAATCAATTCAATTTTTCTGCCAATTATAGGTTTTAATTATTAATATTTCATTGGAATTAATTCTGCTTTACTTATTCAGTTATGGAATTGATAGGTTCAGGTTGTTTCATGTTTCATATTTTGATTGGATTATTTATTGAAAAATATCTATAAATTTGTGATTTCTCTTAGCTTTATGACTTCTGCTGACGCTCAACCTGCTGATACTCAAGCAACTGGAAATTCCCAAAGCTCTTTCTCTTATAAAAAAGCATTGACTTGGCTTTTGCTGTTCTTTGGTAGTCTTTTCGCGATCTCTGCTATAATTTCACTTATCTTCAAGTTAGTGGTAACCGGTGAACCGAAAGACAATGCAAACATATTTGTTAAAATCGGAGAATTCTTCGCGTTTGGATTTATTGTTGGAAGTGTACAAGATAATCTATATTATAAAATGGGAATCTTTGCAGTGTTGTCTTTTGCTTGCTTCGGTGGATATTTCTTTACAATTAAATGCGATAAATAAATCTCTATTTTTAATTTTATCTTAGTTATTAGATTTAATCAGGTTAAATTTCTTTACAATTAAGCGATAAATAAATCATTGTTTTTATCTTAGTTCTTAGATTTAATCAGGTTAAATTAATATTTTTTAATCAAATTGATCGAATGCAACATCTCTCTCTCCTTATCTTTAAAAATACTTGAGGCTTTGTAGAGTAATGACAGGTAGATCTAGTATTAAATTCTCAAATCCTTTCTTCTGTCTTTTCTATAAGGTTGTCACTTCGGTTCCAGGTATGGATTTTGTCAAAGTTTTTCTTTTAATTAAATTGTAATCATTATTTACTGAATCATACTGAAAAATGGATTAATTTTGTAATATTGATAGCATTTTTAATAAATAATATGAAAATACATTTTCTATTTGAAACCTCTTCATTTCATACAAAGGAAAAATTAAGATAATTTTAGACCGAATCAATCTAGCTATGCTCGAATGTCACTTCAACCTTGCCAATATGAAGTATAATTGATAAATATAGAAAGAAATGAGTTGTCTTTATTAATGACCTCTTTAAGATCATGATGTGGGTTTAAAATAGATTTGCTGATTCAATTACTTAGAAAAAATAGAATTTTAATGAATTTTCTGTCCCTTTGGTGTAATACAATGATTTTAATTGATTGATACGATTTTGTAGCGTAAGTATTTTCATTTCGAGTAAAAGAGTAAACTTTCATTGTCTTGCTAAAGACAATTATATATATTTGAACAGATTTAATTATGAACCTCCACCTTATATCAATAAACTGCAAATCCTATCACATGAATGATTCACTAGAAATTGTGGTGTATAACTCCTCAGACTCTATATCTCAGTTCTTAAATCGATTGTCTTTTACCTAATTGAATTTTATATGCTTGTTGTCTTCTTCACCCTGCTACGAGTAGAGGTCCGTAGTGAGGACATTCAGGTAAATTACTCTTATGGCCTGATCACAATCCAATGGTGAATGAATGAAACTTGAAACCTGTTTCAATTCCCTAAAATGAAAAATTGTCGTTTTAATTAATCAATAAGAAAAAAATCAAATCGAATAATGAAAACACTACTAGTATAATAAAAATAGCTTTAAATATCACTTATCAAGATGAAAGAAAAATTTACACTAAATTAGAAAGTAAATATATTGTTATAAATGAATATAAGTTAAACATATATGAATGTCCACTATCCCAAACTTCGGATGAACTGGACATCTTTGATTAACAGGTAGAATATAAAATATAGATTCTTAGTCTTACAATTACAGTTTCAAGATTGAATAATTGCCTTGTTAAAAGATTTAATATTCACAATTGCTTTGTAAATCTTATAATACATATTTCATTCTTAACTGATTAAGGTAAATGAAAAATATATTAAAAGACATTAAATAAATGTCGAGGTTTATTTCACATATTCAGGATCATAATATCGACAGTATATCAATTGAATCAATGTCCAGAAAAGTTAGGATATTAAAAATAATGTGCCATCCCTAGATCTTCGTTTTAGAGTGAATAAATTTCATTGACAGTAACAATACTAAAATCCTTGAACATCCTTTTTCTATAAACAATACTAAAATTCTTGCACATCCTTTTTCTGTTAACAATACTAAAATCCTTCCACACCGGTTTTCTCTGACTGCCTTTTTAACCGTTTTCCTTTTATTTTCTAAAAATCTTTTTAATCCCAAATGGCAGACGCTTCGTTTTCAAATTCAAGAACTTGGCCTAAAACCATTATTACTTATTTCACTTCTTGTTTGATCACTCTGATTGTCATTCCAATCTTAACGGAATCAGTCGGTGTTCTTTTATTTCAACATAGTAAGAATGGCAAGATCTTAGAAAAATTTGCCAGAATTTTATTCTTCACTTCGACTTTAATCGGTCAAATATCCTATTCCCTTTTATCAAAAATTGATGGTGGGTTTTTAATTTTGCCTCTCCTAGAAATTAAAGCATCCATTAATGACATAATTGATAACTGTACCTATAAAACTTCGTTTTCTATTGAAAATATTTTGAGTTGTTTATTTGCTGCTTCTTTTATTTCCTCCTGTATTGGGATTGGATTTTATATGTGTGGATTGATTAAGTTTTTGTTAGAATTCCAAAAAATATTTTGGAAGTCACTTTATTACTCTCAGGTTTTTTTAATCTATATTTCAGTTACTCTACTTTCAAGGATAATGAAGGTGTTCAGATTCCTTTGTTTGTACTTTCACTTGGAATTTCTATTATTGGAATTCTAATGTTCAAAAAAACTAAGAATCCGTTGAATATTTTCATTTATTTATTATTTTTAATTATATTGTGTAATTGCCTTAAAATTTTTATTCCATACAAAGTTTTAGAGGATTACAAGGTTTTTGTCTTCGATGACAAAGTGGATATGAATCTTTCAGCTATTAAAACCTTATCCTTGAGGAAGTTTAACCTGAAAATTGTATTTCAAAACATTGCTTCTGTTTTGAACTTTGCTATACAACCTATCATTGCACAATCAGTTTCATTGGTAATTTGTTCTGACATATTCAATACCCCTTTGAATATAGAAAAGGAGGTCGAGAAATTGTCTATAGCCAATCTCATATCTTCTATTTCATGTCTTCCAAATCATTTTCTGTGCTCTGGATCTGTATTTTTCAGGTTGTGTGGTTCTTTTTCAAGGATTCATTCCTTACTTTCAGGATTTTCTATGATTTTATTGATTTTCTTTTATCAATTTATTTTGTTAAAAATTTCTGTGCCTGTGTTTTTATTCTGGAATTCATTGGAATTACAATTTTGATAAATTTCTTTAATACCTTTAAAAATTCGTCAGGCTACGATAGAATTTTGTTTTTATTATTCACTGCATTTCATTATTATATGGGATTGAATGTTTTATATTTGATTCCCTTTGGAGTAGTGATGAATTACTTGGTTTGTGCCTTTAATACTGGAAAATTAGTAAATAAAATCAATATATGTGTTGAAGACTTGGAAAACAGAGAAAGCTTCAATATCACACGAAGTTCAATCGTTGATATAAATGCCATGTCTAACTCAACCCCACTTAACTACAGTTTGGTCTCAGAAAATCCAGGTTCAAACAATGATAAAGCATCAAATATTACTGCAGAATCTATTCGAAATTGTAAAACAAATGATCCATCTAAGGAATCACAATCCTCAAGCCCCAGTAATCAATGCCAGACTTTTACATCGATCATCCTTCCCACTCAAAACACCTCCTCTAGCTTTATAACCAAGGTTATTAAAGTAAAGGGGGCTCTTACTTTTTTTAACATATATCAATTGCTTGACATCCTTAAAAGCTGCAAGGTGGAATATGTTCTAGATTTCGCTAACTGTGAATACATAGACTACACTGCCAATTTAGACCTGAAAGCATTATTTCAAAGATCTAAAATTGAGTTTGAAATTATCAATTTCCGATCGGTAAAAAACTTAGATTATAGTCTTATTAATGAGAATCCTGGCAACAAAAGTGGTTCGACTCGTGAAGAAGCTTAAATTTGAATAAATTTTACTATTAAATCAATTTAATATAATTTTGTCTGGATTTTTTCAATTTCTAAGCTTTATTTTGATAAACATATAAAGAATTTATTTAATAAAATGTTGTCTGGATTTTTTTCAATTTCTAAGCTTCCATTTTGATAAGCCTTCTTATTAAATCAATTTAGTAAATATTTATATTAAACCGTTTTCGTTTCGAAGCTTCGCTTTCTATTTTTTATTTATTAATGCTACTATAAAAACACCGCCACTACAAATCTGATATAAATATTTGAAAATGTGTCCTTTCATCAATATTTTAAAAATTTTTATCCGAAGAATTATTATTTGAGGTAACAATATTAATTTATATAGATTTCTTATAAAAAATTTTCAGACTAATTTTAATTTATCAAAAAAAAACACCAATACTGAAGATACTAATATCCTCCATCGGATGGTTACTAAACCGCCTTTTACACGTAAACTCACTATCCTAAATTCTGAGGACTGTAGGTCCACCACTACACCGATCATACCCGATTACTGGAGACAAGAGGAGCATTGCATGCTTGGACTGAGGCTTTACCATCTGCTTTTCAAACTTTTCTGTTCAATACATTCTACAACCACATTTCGCAACATCGAAGTCTATTTAATCTAAGCTGGGCAGAAACTGTCGTCAGACATATCACTGTAACCTTTTCGTGGCTGCCCAGATAAGTAGCACACTTATGTGTGTGAAACTAATAACAGTTTATATTAGAACGTCATGTCACAGCCAGCCGACTCATAAAAAGAAAACCCCGAAAAAAGAGGAGGTGGGGCCGGCATGTATAAAAAAGGGCTTGCCCGAAGCTCGAAAGAGTGGGCTTAGGATTTCTTCCAAGTGCCCAGGATCTCAGTAGGAGGTTTAAAATTTCCTCCTATAGACGCACAGGCGCTTCTAGTTGTTTCGTTTTTTTTTTTAAGGTTGAGTAAAATATTAAAGCCAGGACTATTAATGCTAAAGACAAAAGTGTTGCTAGGATAGTTCTGACACATCTGGAAGCTTTCCAGATGACATAAATGTCAAGGTGACATTTCAACTTGCTTGATGCTTATTTAATTTCAGTTATGTGCTATTCATATGGCTCAGTTATGAAATTTTACACTGAGTTCGATCACCCTGAATGAAAATTTTGTGATCAACTTTTAGAAAATAAGAATAGTACACCACGATGCATATCAATTGCTGGAGAAAAGGAAACTTTAAAAAAGACACATAAGAACTTAAAAATCGTGTCAATTCGCTGTAAATAATGACTGGATTTTATCTACCAAGAATTTCGCTCAATGTTTAAGGGTCGAAAGCTATCATATCCATATACTCTTGATTTCAAAGATTAATCAGAAAAGGTCTATAGAGAAGCTAACTAAACTCTAGCAAAAGAATATATATATGATCAAATGTAATTGAGTAATATAGGATTTTCAGGTATATAGCAACCAAAGCGTGTCATTCCATCTTAAAATTTGTTATGAAAAAGCCGGTGTAAAAGCTAGACAATATTACTCAAATAAAATGAATGAATCTTCGAATATTGTTTTTCTGAAATTGAAACAATCTTCTTAAAAATACTTTCCAAATTGAAGAACTAAAGCAAAGTCTTTGTTAGGTCAGCAAATTTATTACACATTCCAAGGTTCTTTGTCCCAAAACATTTATTACTGGAATTTTAATATTTTATAAAAACTCGTGATGCCCTAGGTCTTTATTTTAGACTATTTAACACTTTAACTGGAGGAATGGATGAAGAAATCCTGAAAATTTTAATAATCTTGTTAATATCATCATTATATCTGATGTTTTAAATGCATTAAAAATTTATTCCAAAATGATCTCCAACTTAGATGACAAAAATCAGAAATGTTAATGGAAATCATCTTGTAATTCTATAACTTTCTTGAATCAGGCATTAGAAAAGTATATTTAATCTGATTGAATTGTTTGATCTATCAAAAACAATATCTTTTCCAAGATGACATTAAACTAGAGTAAAAAGGAAAGCACCTTTATACTCTCTTGAGGTATAATATTGACTCTACACGGTGGAAACTTGGTGCTTCCACTGGAAGAAAATGAGATTTATTAACTAGGAGCGCTTGTGCCTCTGGAGGTGAAAATTTTAAACCTTCTACTAAGATCTTGAGCACTCAATACAAACCTTAAACCTATTCCTTCGAGTTTCGTGTGAGACCTTGTTTAAATGTGCAAGTCAGCCTTGCGGTCCCACCTCCCCTTATAGGGTGATTTCTCTTTATGAGTAGGCTGTGACGTTCTGATATAAACTGTTATTAGTTTCACACACATAAGTGTGTTACTTATCCTCTAAACCACAAAAAGGTCACAGTCATCTGTCTTACGACAGATTCTGCCGAGACGTCTATTAAGAGATTGGGTGTCTTTTTCTTAACCTTTTGAAAATTTATATAAGTAATAAAAAGTAAGGAAGACTCCAGTTGTCTTTATAAAATGTCTGTTGTGGGATGTAGATGTTTAATTAAGATACATGGTTTCCTATGTGAAGTTTGTATATTGAATAGACCAGAGCAATTACATTTTGGATATAAGGTATATATATTATCTTAGATATGAAGTGTATCATCGTATGATTGGGCCTTTCTATGATTTAGAAAGATCAGTTGAGTGCTTTCCGTATTTGAATGGGCAGGTGTTATTAATCTGTTTGATTAATAAGCTTCTCACTCGATTCTCGTTGGATATAGCAATACTTTGTAAATATATTACCTTTTCCAACGCTTATTATAATCAATTTATATGATACCACACCAAACCCTGAAATCATTAGCTTATGAGAACTAGGAATATAATTGATTGTACTTCAAAATAACACTTGTATCCCTCAACGAGTTTTTAATATAAATTAAAATGAAAAATAAATTTATCCAAACAGCTCTTTGATTTCAAATGCCACTTTGCATCCTTCACTCCCAATTATAATGGCTTCCATCTCTTGATTAATCATTCTTTCTTCAATTACAAAGGTTTTAACACCTTGTGTATCCATCTTCATGTCTGTAACTAGAATACTGGCGTCTTCAAGTTTTAATTTGCCTTCTACTAATACTTCGCTTGGATCTACAAATTGAATTCCTTTGTTTTTCATTTGTTCATAACAAAGTGCTTTGAATTCCTCCTGTGTGGAATCTAAGCCAGGAAGAAATGAACATTTGAAACGCAAGTTGAGATCTTGATAAATGATCTTACAGCATACATTGGCTGTGAACAGATAAATGGCACATTCACAAATGGCTGGACTATCTCCCCAGAGATAAACTATCCCTTGTGACATAGGGGGTCCAAAAAAGACAGCCATAAAGAGAAATTTGCACTTTTATTCATTTAGTTACAAAGTCAACTCAGATCTATGAAAATACTTGTAACTTGGATGGCATGGCGTTTCGAGATGACTTTAAATTAGAGCAAGAAAGGAAAGCATTTTCATATTGTCTTGCTGTATAATAAACACTTTATAGTGCAGAAACTCGATGCTTCCATTAAGAGATTGGCAATCCCTTTCTTAGCTTCTTCAAAATTTTTATGAATTTTAAAAAAGTGAGGAAGACAGCAGGCTGTAAAACAGACCTGTTGTATGAGATAGAGGTGTAAAGCTCGAACATTTACGGCATATAGAAGTCCTGTGCAGCGTTTGGTTTCAAAATACCGGGTGGTTCAAGAAAATACTTATATATGTACACAAGCACATTCAACGTTATAAATAAAACATATATACTGCTCCTAGTTTTCAAAGCCTACCAGGCTATGATATGACTCAGTCTTGAATTTAGAGTGATCCGTTGGATGTTTTTTAATAATCAGGTTGACAATAAGGTTTTCATCGATCACTCACTGGCTATAGCAATATAGTGAAAATAAATTATTCTTTTCTAAATGACTTCCTTTTTATTATTTACTGTCATGGCTTTCCGATGCTACAATAGTACAACAAGATATATTGTGGCTGGGTAATGGTTCTCTAAGCCAAACCATATCGCATGGCCAGATATTTGTCAGTAATTTTCTCTATTGTTTAAATTTAGAATGAATCAACTCTTTCCCCTTGGTTTTTAAGAATTTAAATTATGCATAAAATGAATAATAATTGTAAAACTTTTAAAGTTCTTTCCGTTGAACAAATCAAAATAATGGAAGAAGAGTTCATATTTCTTAATCTTGAAATGACTGAGAAAAACATAAAAAACTTGGCTAGAAAAAATAAAATTCCAATATACAGGGCATTATCTTACTTTAAAGCAATGAAGAAGGATATTAAAAGAGTTAATTTTAACAACCTGATTATGGAACTTGAAAATATTAAAAATCAGGTAGAACAATTAATAAAAGAATACTATCCGAAACAGGGTTCAATGAATTAAACCAATTTAAGTATATTTCAATAAATTACAGAATTATTAACTATTGAAACATTTACTAGAATATAAAGCAAGTAGCTTAATTTTAGCTTGAGATAGTGTAGTAAATTAATGCATAATCTTTCAAAGCAAAATTAATCGGGAATTGTTTCATTTAGTAAATATATTTATACGGCACTAAGCTCTTATTTAACATATGTATTTTTATTAAACAGTTTCAAATGTCATACCCTAACTAGTTAATCTTATTATTGATTAGGCAAGAATCATAATACCTGTTGATAAAATATCAATTTTTATTTTAAGAATGCTTGATTTTCTAATCACCTGATTCTTCCCATTCTTATTCCTACGACGTTAATATCTTACTATAATTAATTAACTGATTTATTAAAATTAATTGGTTTTAGATTGCTATTCTTAGACCTTATTATTCCGTCACAACAATATCTATTGGATTAATATAGCTGATATCTTTCACTGAATATATAACTAATTAATAAAGATTCTGAATGCTTGTTTCAGAATAATACATACTACTGGGTGTAGTGCCATGATTTGGACGAATAGAAACATCTGTGAATTTAACATCTGTTTGAATGTATTGTTCTTGGATATTAAATAAATACCTGTTTTTATCTAAAGAATTCTTTAGCAACACCATTATTTCTTAGTTGCCATGATATTATTGATGTAATCAATTAAAACCTTGTCTTATGAATCTTTAAACCTGCAAATTTAAAACAGTTTGAATTATTTAATTGTTGATGTGTGCTACATACTTGATGCACTGTGGTTCTGCATGCAAAGAATCACTCTATGAGGCATTCATTAATCTATTCAATTACTTCTAGGTAAATCAACCAATCATATTGTTATTTCAACAAAACTATTATTTAATTACTAGATTACCTGTGTAAGTATACAATCAAATAATTCGATTCATACAAATCTGAATATCGATTTACAGTTTTTAATGAATGGTTGTCTTAGATTAAATAGATTGTGTTAAAATATATCTCTTATGTCTCTCTTGTATCCAGTAATAAAATGGTTTCATGAATGATCTTAAGAACAATAAATTTTCTATACCTGTGTCTAAAGACATAGTTTTGGAGATACTTGTGACTTCAGTAGTTTGATGCTGAAAATTTTCGGAAAAAATCAGGCAAAATATATGAAACGATGTAGAAATACAGAAATATGTGATTTTCATCAAATTAAAACCTTAGTAATTTTAAGTTTTAAAGATTTTTTCAATTCTCATCAAATTGATTGAAAAATAAGCCAGTTCACATGATGAAAATCTAAAATTCAAAGAAAGCTAGATAAATAAATAAAATTACTGGTCTTGATATTTTTATGACCAACTTAGAAGCATTGGCTTTTAAATATAAAACACGAAATTTATTTGTTTCATGAAAACAAATCTTTTTTTTGAAACAACAACTGTGTCATTTCCGTTTTCTTGTATTAAAAATTTATAATTTTCAGCCGTGATGACGGTTTTAGAAAATGAATGCGAGATCATCAAGAATCAGCCAACTATAAACATCGGAACAATAGGCAACGTTGCACACGGAAAAACAACAATAGTTGGATGCATCACGGGAACCAGTACAATTAAATATAAATCAGAACTAGAAAGAAATATCACCATCAAGCTTGGCTACGCAAATGCTAAGATTTATGAGTGCAACTGCGAGAGACCTGAAAAATACTCAACTGAGGATGGCTTGTGCCCCAATTGTAATTCGAGAAAGGTTTTAAAGAGGCATGTCAGCTTTGTTGATTGTCCTGGTCACGATGTTCTAATGGCAACGATGTTGAATGGCACTGCTATCATGGACTCTGCTTTACTACTAGTAGCTGCTAATGAAATTTGTCCACAACCTCAGACAACTGAGCATTTATTTGCTGTGGAAATCATGGATTTGAAAAATATTATAATAATTCAAAATAAAATTGATTTAATTACAAAAGACCAAGCCTTGGAGCAAAGAGATCAAATCAAAGAGTTTTTAAAAACTTCCCAAATAAACGGTCCAATAATTCCTGTTTCGGGTCAATTGAAAATCAATATAGACGCAATACTGGACTTGATTGTTAATCATATTCAGGTTCCTGATAGGGATGAGGTCAGACAGAAAAATGCAAAAATGATAATAATTAGGTCTTTTGATATCAACAAGCCAGGTACTCTTATTAAAAATCTTAAGGGTGGTGTAATAGGTGGAACTCTTGTTTCTGGTGTCTTGAGCGAAGGTGAGGTCATTGAAATCAGACCTGGGCTGTGTATTAAAAGCAAGGCCGGTAATTTTGTATGTAAACCTTTTATAACCAAAATTTCGGGATTAAAATCTGATAAAACAGCTCTTAAAAGAGCCTATCCAGGTGGGTTAATTGGTGTTGGAACCTTTTTGGACCCTTCGTTTTGCAAGAGTGACAAAATTGTAGGCATGGTTATGGGAAAGAAAGGTACTTTACCTCCTATTTATTATAAAATATCAGTCAAATTTGAGCTTTTCCATAAAACTGTTTCTGCTTCCAAGGAAGACCTTAAAAAAGATGAATCGATTTTGCTAAATATTGGAAGTACAACTACGAGATGCGGAATTATCGATGTCCAGGGCAGTGAGGCGAGTTTTGAGCTTTATAAGCCATGCTGTTGCGAGGTGGGAGAGAGAATCTCAATTTCAAGGAAGTTCAAAAATAATTGGAGATTAATTGGATTCGGAACTATCATTTCAGGAGTAGAAGCGGAAGTTTCTTATTCATAAATATTAAATCTAGGTTATTTATAAAGTTTATTAAATTGATTTTTAATTAAATTTCTTTACGGTTGTGGTTTTTCATATTAAAAAAACCAAATTTATTGTCACAAAGATTTAATAAAGTCTTCGTGGCACGGTGATATTAAATTGGTCCGAGATGACTTTAAACTAGAGCAAGAAAGGAATGCATCTTCATTCTGTCTTGTGGTATAATAAACACTTTATAGTTGTGAAACTTGGTGCTTCTATTAAGATATTGGCAATCTATTTCTTAACTCCTTGTGAAAATTTTTATGAATTTGAAAAATAAGAAAGACAGCAGTTGTCTGTAAAACATGTCTGATGTAGGAGGTAGAGGTGTAATGTTTACGATACATAGGAGTCATATGTGGCGTTTGGTTTCAAAATGCTGGGTGGTTTAAGAAAGTACATGCATATGGACACGAAGTCATTCCACTTTGAGTATAAAACATATATGTTGCTCCTAGTTATCGAAGCCAGCCAGGGTATGATTGGACTTAGCCCTGAATTTAAAGTGATCCGTTGAGTGTTTTTCCGATCTTGCCTGGGCCAAGTTTCCTCCATCCAAAATGAGTTTTTAGCAACCCGTTTGACAATATGATTTTCATCGATCACTCACTAGCTATAGCAATATAGTGAAAATAAATTACTTTTTTTTCATTTCTCTTGGATATCCAAAAAAAGTTATACTCATTAATGCTATTGCTTTAGGAAATTCTTAAGCTATATTTTAGTTGTTGAACAATTCTTGTTTAGTCATAACTTGTTTATTAAATATTCCAAAATTCTTCAATATCCGTCAATTAAATTAACGGAAATCAATTAATGTTCAAATTATAATCAAATAATATAAATGTCTCCTTTGAAATAAAATGATTAATATTAACAAAAGATAGTATTCACTCACTATAAGTCTGTCAATGAACTTCATGTAAAATAATAGCTCTAGCCCACACAAGGGGGTCAACTATTTTATTTCTACAAGTAAATCTTAATCAATTTTGTTGATTTATTCATATGGATCTTGAATTTCATAATTTACCTTCAACCTTACAAAATTCCATTGCAGCAAGAAGATGTTTATTGTTATCCTTATACTAGAAATTATTATAAGAACATAGAGCAAATTTACATTTTAAAGCCCACCATTTTAAAATTTGCTAATTACTTTAATGAAAGTCGAGTATTTATTAATCTCATGTACCAATGAGAAAAATGCTTTGCTTTCTCGATCATGTGATTTATGTTTTATGTCTATTTTTATTGCATGCGTGAAAATATGGTTATTGCTTCAAATTAGATCATTTTTATTTTAAAAATTATTATTGGCAGAGAAATGTCTTTATCTCATGTGAGGAACTTCAATCTTATCATAAAGTAGAATCCCACTTATTCAAACTTCTTAAAAGCCATTTTTACGCATACAGTTCCCACATGTGGGTTTTCTGATTCCACCTCCGCTTTTTCGAGTTTTTCTTTTTGTTCATCTGGTGTTATCAGTTTCACACACAAGCATAAGAGTATTAGTTGTCTGGAAAGTCACAAAAATGTTACACTCATCTGTCTCACGACAGACTCTGCCCAGCGGTTTTCGTATTAAGCCATTTGTAAGCGTTTATTGAATCATTAATGTTTCTTGTCCTATTTCAATAATGTTTTTAATGTCTTTTCAGCAATTCTTTAATTCTCTTTTTAATCTCTTCAATTTCCGATATCTTTCTTCTTGACTTGGCCAGCCTTTATATTAAATATATTTGATCTTTACTTCTACTAGTTCTTCAGTTAGGTTTAACAGCTTATTATAGAATCCATCAAACATTATTCCGCAGTCTTATTTTTTGTCTAATATTAGCTTAGACCTTATATCATCGCTTATGCATGTACTGTTCAAAATTTTTATTCTACCAAATGTAATTTTGTTCTTATCGACTTTTCTCGTTCTGCTTTCCAACCTATTCTTACGTATAACGGGTAGTGATCCAAAATATGCCAATCTTTTAAAAAGCTTTCTTCTTTAACCATGTTCTTGTAACTGCCTATGATGTATTCAATCGTTCTATTATTATAACATCATTTGCTGTACGACATCCTCTAACCATACATCCCTTCGTATAAATTAATATTTTCTCTTTTGTATCTTTCAATTAGTTTCATTTTGTATGTATTCCGTATGATCTTCTCCCTTTTTAATAGTTCATCAATCTCAGTTAATGTTTCACGCCTTCACCTCCTTGATCATCCACGTCTATATTAATAATGTCCAACTTTCTTCCCTAATATCTTATTCCATTTTTCTATTTTTTATGCTTGGTTACTTTAATATCGTATTTTAAAGCGTATCTAATAAGTTTAATTAACTCATTTTCACCAATAATTTCTATACAAAACCTTCTAAACAATAATAACCATACGAAATCAATTTCCTATCTTTACAATTTCTCTTAGTTTCTTATGGATATATTATATAAAATCCTTCTATGCTGATTGGTTCTTTAATTTCGTTAACTTTTGACTTCATTAAAATTTAAATAGATAATTTTTGACCTGTCCTTGCCCTTCCTTTTCCTTTGTCTATTCTAAAATCGTCTCTCAGCTTTTCCTTCTTAATCTCTGCCACTATCTGATACATAACATATGTCTCATATTTATTTTTACATCGTACAGACAGTTGTCATTCATATTGCTTTCTTTATTTGTTAATTCGCTAACAATCTTCAGCATACTATTGTACGCACTGTTAATGATATTTCTATAGCTTTCTTCTAAAATTACCGTTTATCCCCGGTTATCTTTTGGCAACCACAGAAATTTTAGCTTTGTTTATTAAATCATTTATCTCACCATTCTGTGACTTGTCTTTCTCGTCCCAATGGATATAATTATCTTCAAGCCTCTTTTTCTTAATACTGCAACCCGTCTTATACATTCAATCGCATACATATTATACCGATTTTTCTGATAATCCATTCCAACTAGGTTACATTCATTCTCTTTGTCCTCGTCAATCTTGACCTTGCTGATTACCCTTTTTGTATATATTTCAATGCAACCAAACTTTTTGCATGCTTTGATTGTTTTATTGATTCGCCTTGTCTGTTAAAACTTATTATTACTTAATTTCATAGTCAATTTTCATTTTCAATACTTAAATCCTGTTCCGTTTGATTATTTCTTCTCTTCATTGATTTTATTTTATATTCTCTTCTATTACTACTTTTAATAATATTTTAATTTTCAAAAATTTTATCAACTTTAATTAACTTGCATGCTGTTTCCTACATGTTTTAATTAGCTTTTATCAAGATTCCTTTTGCCATATCCTTGTCCACCAATGACATGCTGATTGAATCGATATCTTTTTCCGTTTTTAATCAAATAGGAACTGATCTTTTAGTCATAAATAATTATCTAAAAATTTGTAAATCGTTTCAATCGAAATTCATCGCAACGAAGTCCCTCTTCCTTTCTTTAATTAAATTCATGTATTCCACTGATATCTTCCATTTTGAATGATGCATCTTCTTGTAACTTTTTCTATTCTTCTAAAAAATTTTGATCTCAATCTGTCATTTAATTTTAAAATTTTTGAGCATATGAGACTTTTCGAAAGGTTAGATTTTGAAGAAAATGAGCATTTTAACAATTTGTTTAATTTAAACAATTAAAAAATGACGTTTAGGACTCCGCAAAGAGCAGCATGAAGATGATTTAGTTGCTTACGTTAGCCATACATTTCAGAAATCCCATACAATCGTATCAGAAAAGGTAACGTTTTCAAATGCTTCTTAAAAAGGCCTGTACAGTCACTCTCGCTGCTCACCCTACTATGAACACTGGCACAATTCTTTAATAATTTTTGAACTTCAATCTGCAAACCCATAAATAGTCAGTTAATCGGGCAGTATATCCAGGGAAAGCAGCATTGCTTAGATTTTCAAAATGTAGCTCTCGATCCATAGACTACAAATCGAAAACATAAAAAATGAGTAAAGCTTTCTTCTAACTAAATAACTAACTAACTATTTTAAAAAGATTATATTAAGAGTACAAAGTAAATAGTAATATATCATATCATCAACTAAAATTTTTATTGATTCAATTAAGACGTGTTAAATATGACAGACCTGTCACAACCATGGATAGATTACATTGAATGGTCTTGCCATTTACTGTGAAGAAAATAATAGGGTGAAGTTTTATTGAACATATTACTAAAAATCTCTCAAAAATATCTATTTCTATCTATTATACACCTCGTCTGATTGGACTTTAAGCCTCTAACAGATACTTTTGAATTAAACTATAATTTGTTATATTTTTATAAATATCGTTTTAATTCAACCAGTTTTGATTTTTGTAAAAATTTTTCAAAAATCCCCATGAAAACAATTTTTTCTACTTTCTGCCTGTTCACTCGCAAATGCTTTTCTAAATATTACATAGCTTTGTTAGTCGGAATAAGTGTTATGATAATTACAAATATATTGCAAGATATCATTGTGGAAAAAAAAACAGAAATTCTTTCTTTAGATCCCGGAATTACAAACTTAAAATTTCCTCTAGACAAAACCTTTTGTTTTTTCATATTGTGGAATCTCTGTTACCTGAATTTTGATTTTTTTCGGGATCTCTGTGAGTATTTTTTAATTAATCAGACTTATTTGGAATCCTGTTCTTTGGATTTTAAAAGCGTTTTAAAGCACAGATACATCAATGTTTTATCCACATTAAAATCTGACATATATTCTCAGATCGTCAGAAGATCTAAGGGATTTTCTGTTTTCTATAAATCTTTGATATTTACTACACTAAGTACTGTGGTGTATTTCTATATAACGATGAAGAATACCAAATCAGAATTGCAGAATTACAATGTCTTTACTATTTTTATGTACCTGTTTTTGGCTCCAATGCCTATTTCAATCATTCCATTTTTGAGAACCTACACAGGGAAGAGACTGAGTAAGGCTTTTAATGCAACGGAGACCAAAATCAGGGATATTTTCACGAATTTTGAAAAGATTCAATTACTTAACACAAAACAAATGGAAATTCAAGAATATTCCGTTATTCTTAATGATTTTATATTTTGGTTTAAAATTTACTGGGTTTTGAATGACATCATGGATTTTCTGACTACTTCAGTTAAAATTCTTTTGAATTTCAAGATGTTTAAAATTCTTAAAATCAGTATTAATACAAATGAAGCATCTCGAATCAAAGCTTTTGAAACCGCCTTTTCTTCTTTAAAGCAAGCAACTGGAAACAACTTAAGAATGTTTAAGAACATAAGGCACTTGTTTGAGAACTTTGATCTGATAGTTGATTCTGAATTGAATCCTTTTTACTTTGTCGAAGAACCTTCAAAATTACTGAAGAATCGAAAAGTAAAGATCTCATCTTTGCTTTCAGAAATTAAAATTGAAAACCTGGAGAAATCATTTGATGGCAACGAAATATTTTCTAAGGTCTCCTTGAGCATCAAGGCGAATGAAATGATAGCAATAACAGGGCCAAATGGCTCTGGAAAATCGAAATTTACTACGATTTTGTCTAGATTGGAGAAATACACAGGTGATGTGTATTTTGATAATATAAATATTCAAGACATCGATGCTGATTCATTCAGATCTTTAATGACGTTTACGCCACAGGATGCTAGGTTGTTTGACGGGACTATCTTACAAAATATTAATTGCTTCAATGAAAATATTTCCAATGAAGATATCTTCAGTCTGGCTACTAAATTTGGATTCATGGAAGAATTGAAATCCGTTGGATTTGACACTATCATTATAGACAATGCCTCGACCCTTAGTCAAAGCTTCAAGCAAAAGATTTGCTTACTAAGATCACTTATTAGAGACACATCTGTTTATATATTTGATGAGAGTACATCTAGAACTAATCCCAAGGAAGAAGAGTATTTAATTAAAATGATCCTTGATCATTGCAAGAGTAAAACTGTCATAATGATTATTCACAATCTCGCATTACTTGAAAAGTTTGATAAGGTGATTTTTGTATCAGGTAAGAAGATATCTAAGCCAACTAAGATTGATGAACTGATTCAAAACAATCCAGACTTTAATGAATATTACCGCAGAGGAAATTCAAGTGATTGTAGCTTCAAAAACTCTCTGCCTTAGACATTTGATCGTTCTTAATCTTAATCCAATATAATCAAGGAGTCAAGCCAGTTTGTTTTTATTAATTCCATATCTTGCATTGGAAATTGCTTATTATCTGGGGAGAATTTGAAATGCAGATAGGTAATTTAAAAATAGCATATCTAATTAATTTTTAAACTGTTTTTCATGAAATTTGGTTTTAGGTGACATAAATAAATATTATTAGCATAAAGGCATATTTAATAAATATTTTTTGCAAACGGACTATCAAATTTCGAATATTACGAAGTTGCTGGCTCGTTTGGGCATCCATTTCCTGATAATTATTATTGATTTAATTGTCGTAGAAGTTTTTAAAGATATTCGTGAAAACAGTTGAATTCTATATGTTGGTCATTATCTTCGTGATTAAGTCTTTGAATTTCATAACCATTCTTGATTTAAAAAGTGAGCAAATCATTAATTTTTACAAGTGGCTAATCGGCAAAGAAAATTAAGTTGATTTTCTATCTAACTAACTAAAATAATGGAATATATATGTATGATGATGGATGGATGGGAGTTTAAAGCCCAACTATTTATTGATTTCTTCTTCAATTGACTATTTAAAGGTGGTGATTAAAAAATATACAATCCAATACTCATGCTTCCAATGCTGTTATCTTGATCTACGAAGATTTTAATTGGTGGGACTTATTCATATCTTCTAACATCTTTTATGGTAACAGCATAAACCCAATGTAAATTTTGTTGTAATTAGATTTATCACTTCATTGGTTTATATAGCTGATAGCTCAATGTAAAAAAAAACGAAACAACTAGAAGCTCCTGTGCCTCAATAGGAGAAAATTTTAGATCTCCTACCGAGGTCCTGGACACTTGGAACAAATCCTAAGCCCACTCTTTCGAGCTTCGGACAAGCCCTTTTTTATCCATGCCGCTCCCGCATTTTTAGCTCAATGTAAATCCTATGATTATGAAAGCAATTAATGAGATGTAATGATTGATCAAGAACCAATCGTATTTATAATCGTAGTTATAAATACGGAATTCGTTAGATAAATTATGTCTTCTATATTCGACCTGATATGAGATAAAAAAATCGAGATTTTACCCTTCTCCAATGCTTCAAATAAAATTTTAAGCCTACTCTTTCGAGATTAAGGCGAATTTTTTTTATCGATTATAGAGACTTATTTAATCAGTGAATTGGTTTCTAGGCAGAATCTATCGTAAGACAGAGAAGTGTAACCTTTTCGTGGTTTCCCGGAAAAATAACACGCTTATGCGTGTAAAACCATTAAGAGCCTCCTCATAAAAAGAAAACCCCGAAATAATGGAAATGAAACGGAAAGCCGACATGTATAAAATTCACCCTGACTGAAGCTTGAAAAACTCAACTTAATGCTTGTTCCAAGACTTTAAAGGGTGATCAAACTTTCTCCGCAATAGACACAGGCGCTTCTAGTTGTTTCGTTTTTTTAAATTTGTCAGGGAATTATTGAATTTTTAAGATCTTTGAATGATTTGTTGAATAGTTTTCCGACATTTCCAGTACGAGGGTTTTTACATTCAGGTTGAGTTTTTAGCAACACATTTTATAATAAAGGGTTCGTCAGTTTCTCATTAACTATTGTAATTTGCTGTAAATTATATTGTCGTTAATAGTAAATAACAAATTGGATTTTCACTTTCACAACAGATATTATGAATAATTGATAGTTCTTCTAATTATAAAGAATTTATTTAATGGGTAATCTAAAGATTATCAATTATTCTTTAATTGATTCCGTGTCGGTTCTCTTATCTCCACCCGATGATCTAAGCACTAACCGCTCAAGACTCACATGGTTGTCCGCCTCTTCAATACTTCGTCGTCTTCCAAATGAAATAGACTCCAGAGTCTTCTTGAGTACAATAGACTGGATGTACGCTTCGACTTTAGGCTCAATTCCTATCTCTTTACTATACTTGTTGTGGTATTTTGTTACCACCCCTTCACAGGTCATTACATATGGAATTATGTTCACTTTGCACTTGTAAATCAATGATAACTCATTTGCTATTAAATCGTATTTTCTAGTTTTTTTTCATTTTCAACTTGAGTTAATAGGTCAAGATTGGTGATTCCAACCTCGATCAGAGTTATTTCATTTTTATTTTTATCATGTAAGAAGATATTTGGTCTATCATGTTGTATTTTAATGTCAGTCTTAATTCTTGTATCAACTCGAATCTCGACATTTTCATTTGCTACAACTTCTTGAACGGAATGAAATTTCAATTTTCTTGTCTTCTTAATTCCGAATCTTCTACACAGTGATAAATGTATGCATCTTAATACTTCATTATGCCGTCTCATGTAATCATGACCAAGCATACGATCGCATTTAGTGGCAAGATGATCTACTGTCTTTGGCGCAGCTTTGCAATGTGGGCATTTGACTTTTTCTCCAAAGAATATATTTCTATCCTGAAGGAAGCAATAAGCTCCTTCATCTCTTGGCTTCATATTTCCTTTGGTAAGCCATACTGAAGAGTCTTTAATGGAGGCAAGTTCATGATCACAAACCCTAAACAACCTTTCGTGGAGTTTTTTGCTTTTAATGTTGGTCATTAGTGATTTAATTTGTGATTCATAAAGAGATTCTTTGGTAATCTTACCTTCTGTATTATACTTCAGTCTTATGTATTTGTCAATTGTTGAGAGATGTGTCTTATTGTCTTCTTCAACCTTAATTATGGCATTACGCCTTAAGGACATATTTCTTGATTTTTCCAGGGAATTCTTCAATTGGAGGAGCATACTCTCACTCTTATGCTCAATATTGGACATTCCTCTTCCCATCATTTCTCTTGGCAAATACAGCCTTTCTTTGTTTGCTGGCTGTAAGTGAACTTTATATTCCATTAGTACTTTCCTAATGGATTCATCGAGTTTGACATATTCTTCTGGTTCAAGCTTTAGTACTCCTACATGGTAGTTAATCACAGACACTGCATGCTCATTTATCGGTTTGAATAAATTCTTTGCATTCAGTTTGCTTTCACACAAATTCTTGACTCTCTTTAAAATTTCATTTCTTACTTTTTCAAAGGAATCTTTGGATATTGTGCTACCAGCTGTCTCAATAATTCCCAGATACTTGTAACTCTCTTTTCCTTACAAAAGCGTAGCATCTGATTCACAAAATTTGCTATTGGTTGCGGATTTGGTCTTATTCATTTCTAAACCAATTGCATTAAAGAATGACTTTGTCTCATTCATCATTCTTTGAAGTTCTTCATCAGATTCAGCAAGCAATTTCAAATCATCAATAAATAAAAGGTGGTTTGTAATATACATATCAGATTCGGGGTTGACATCGACTTTCTGATATTTGGAACTTAGCTTATGGCTCAATGGATCCATGCATAAAACAAATAAGAGAGGGGACAAGCTGTCTTCCTGTAAGATGCCTCTCTCCAACCTTTTCTCTAGAATTGATTCTCCGTTCAATCTGAAATCAACTTTCCACTTTGAAATAGTGTCCTTAAGGAAGCTTGTAATCCACTCAGGGAACTTCAGGCTCTCTATACATTTGATAAGATAGTCGCGATCAACCGAATGAAACGCCTTCTTGACATCTATCCAGGCAGTTTTTAAAGAGTTCGAATGCTCTTTATTGATAGCCAGATTTAATAGTGCATGCTCTTTCACTCCTTAATTTATGAAGTTAAAAATACTTATTACAACATATTTAATAGAAAGGGTTGATGATCAGACGGTAAAAGTCTCGGCCCAAGCATGTAATGCTCGTCTTGTTCCCAGCAATCAAAGCCCAATAGGGTATAATCGAGATGATACCAAGAATTAAAAAAAAACGAAACAACTAGAAGCGCATGTGCCTCTATAGAAGGAAATTTTAAATCTCCTACTGAGATCATGGGCACTTGGAACAAATCCTAAGCCCACTCTTTCGAGCTTCTGGACATGCCCCTTTTTTATCCATGCCGCTCCTGCAAACACGCATGCAATCATCCGGCCCACCTCCCCTTTTTTTGGGTTTTTCTTTTTATGAGTCGGCTGGCTGTGACATTCTGATATAAACTGTTATTAGTTTCACACACATAAGTGTGTTACTTATCCAAGCAACCACGAAAAGGTTACAGTCATCTGTCTCACGGCAGACTCTGCCCAGTACCAAGAATTTACGATAGTGAGTTTACAAGAAAAAAGCAGTTTAATCACTATCTGAAGAAGATGATTGCTATCTTCGGTATTAGACCTTTTATTTAAACCCTGTGATCAGATTGGATAGGCCTCCGAACTTTTAAGTTCTTCTGTAATTCGAAATAGGAAATTACTGTTTTAATATGATGTATCAGCTATGTTTGCGATATTAAAATTCATACAGATATATATTTCAATGTTCTTCTTTTATAGCTCATGGACTGGACAGAATCTGTCGTGAGACAGATGACTGTAGCCTTTACGTGGTTGCCCAGATAAGTAACACACTTATGTGTGTGAAACTAATAACAGTTTATATCAGAACGTCACAGCCAGCTGACTCATAAAAAAAAACTCCCCGAAAAAAGGGGAGGTGGGACCGGATGATTGCATGCGTGTGTGTATGTGTGCGGGAGCGGGAGCGGCATGGATAAAAAAGGGCTTGCCCAAAGCTCGAAAGAGTGGGCTTGGGATTTGTTCCAAGTGCCCAGGACCTTGGTAGGAGGTTTAGAATTTCCTCCTTTTGAAGCACAGGCGCTTCTAGTTGTTTCGTTTTTTTTTATAACTCACGTATATTTATTTTGAAAGGAGAAATGGCAGAAAAGAGTCTTGACAACTGGATATAAAGCCTAGGAATAGCATTATAAGCCACTGCTAATTATTATTTCATTTGCTAACATAAATATTTTTCAAAATGGATTTTATTTTTCCGAGTTGAAATTTGAAAACTTTTCAGACTATAATCTGCTCGAGAACCAAGTCTTGCGTAGAAATTGTCCATCCCGAGCTCATTTCAATGATACCACAGAAGATAGTTATGTTCCAGATTCTAATACTCTCAGATTAGCTGTTAGTGGAATCAAAATTTCTATATAGATTATACGGCCAGTCCTTTTCAACTGTTTTAGTTCCCTAAACCGAGAATTTACAGTTTTAATGCATCAATGATTTTTACATTCAGGAATTGACCAATAAAATTTTTCGCTATAAAATTTTTAAAATTAAAAAGGAAGAAAATTTTCCCCCATGAAAAGTGTTACATGGAATATGATCAGAATCGCGCTAATGATTATTCTAGTTCTAATTCTCGGCACTTACACACTATTATTTGTGTCAATTATGATTATATGAAGGTGGTTTTATAAGGTTCATTATGCCGGGCTAGAGTTCTATTACTGGAGAACGAAATATGCAGATCGCGAAGCACTCAAACATTCTTACACTAGGATCGAGCCGAACAAAGAAAAGGACGAGCCCATTCTTAAAGCATACCTGGATGCAGTTCAGGCTCCTGAGGCGTCTCGATTAGAACCCCATATACAATCGCATTTTGCATCTTTGAATAACTTAAAGGAAAGATCCAGTCGTATGGAAATAGCATCAGATCTCACAGAATACTTTAATGTAGTTTCAGTTGCAAATATTTGTAATAGAAATGAAAAGACTAAAATGGCCTTTGAATCAATGGATAATTTATTTGAGGACTTTATAAATAGAAAGACATTTGATGCAGATATGAATCCATTGCTAGGTGAAATTAAGGATCTGTTATGTAAAAATTTTACCTTTGCAGAAGAGAGTATTGAGAAGTTTAAGAATTCGTTTATTGAGATAGTGAATCAAGGTTCCAATGAAAACATGGCTCCTTTAAAGGTTACGTCACTTTACGAACCCAAAGCTTCTCTTCTATGGAATTGCCACCTGAATCCGATATTGTTAAATGAATCAAATATAGCTGGCAAAATTGAAAAGGTCATAAAGAAGATAGTTGACCTAGTTAATGAAGAAATTGTTTTTGTCATCGATCCTACAGTGCAAGAAGAAATTAAAAAAGTCATTTTAAAAGATTTTATTTCTCTAATAATAGAAGCAGCTAACCCAACTGATTATAGAAATCCAAAGCCAATATTAACTGAATTTTGCTTTTCAGTATTTAGAAGCATAAGAAGAATGTTTCCAGTGATTAATAATAAAAGGTTTAAAGAGCATATTGAAAAATTACAACTTAAAAATGAAATGGTGGAAGATACTCAACTGACAGAATTCATACTTCAAAAATTGTTTTTGTTAACACTTACTAATCCGAAAGTCGTAAGTGATGAACAAAAGCTAACAGCAGAAATAAGTAAACTTCAAAGAGAATACTCGAGAATCGAATATTATGAAGAAGAAAGAATGAACCTAGAAGCAGCTTGCAGTACAAAAATGTACGCCTTACTACCTCCACTTTCAGAAAATGAAAGAAAACTACTGAAAGGTTTAAATGCTCTATCTACGGGCTATTCAAATGGCAATGTCTTCCCCCCTTTGTACGAAAATGCTGGTTTCTGCGATTCGTTTGTTCCAAATCCTGAGAAGGCGCATAAGGTTTTCATTAATAAAGACAATGTAAATGACATGTCATTGTTAAAGATGGAGTTGAATTTCCTTAAGTTCAGATATATTTACATTCAATATTTCACATCTTTTGGCAAGAACTCTCTTCCTTGTATGGATGAAAAAGTTATTGATGACTTTTTGTCTGGTAGAACCCTGAATTACATTACTGTTGTTCTTGAAAATAGACAACCAACCTCCACTTCTGAAATTAGCTGTTGCGAAGTCGTTTTCAAAAATTCAGGTAAATCATTTATTTGCGACAATTGTTCCATTTTAGCTTTTTTGAAATATTTTGAAGTATACAAATATTTTGATAAATTAATTATTAAAATGGCTAGCAATGCATTCTGTAATATGAATTATAACGAAAAACAACTTTTCAAAACGACTGGAAAAATTAGGAATTACGAATTCGTTTTCAAGGTTTCAGAAGATTATTCTACAATTACTTTCAAAGACGAGCACTTTAATGATGTTATCAAAATCTGCAAACTTGTCGGCCTTATCGATTCTGAAAAGATAAACGAAGATGAAGCAATAATGGTCGTCATTCAGAAATTTATCACTAATAATGCCAAGATTCAATCTACCATGTTGGATGCCCATATTCTTAACAGAATTCAATACTGTTTTGCTTATCGACATTTGTATTTGGTTTCAGACGATTTACTTACCAGGTTTGGTCAAAGATCAAATGAATTTACCGAATACCTTAAGGCATTCGATGATGCTTTTGTTGAGATACAAGAATTAATCTTAAGCGGATCGAAAAGTGAAAATTCCATCGATGTAGCAACTACAAAGAAAAAGGAGGCAGGAAAGAACATGGAAAGAGTTAGAATGGAAATTCTGTTCGGGTGTTTCTCGTATATTATCTCTCTGAATTTGGTCCCTATGTGCAATACTTTCTTGGAAAGTCAATTTAGCAGTCTTTGGCGATCAATGTTCAGTTGGTGCTATCCTGCCATATTTTACGAGAAAAATTAAAAGGATGAAGAATTATTTGCTATTATGATTTATGCTATTGCAACACATTCAACTGTGGAGAAAAGTATTGACGCATTCAATTCAACTTCTGAAACAGGACAAAAGCGTCTACAAATTTTGGTGGACAGGTTAAATGAACTAGAGAAAACGTCAGAAGATTTAAAACATGATGATGTGTCAAAAGGTTCATTAAATGTATCTGAGACGAACTCTTGTGAAATAAGGATGCACTAAATCAAAAGGCAGAGTCAGGAGTGACAAATCAGGATATAGATGTAGATGAACAACACGTCCTATGAAACTTAAATCAAGATGTATGATTCATCTTCATATCTATCTCCGAATATCAAAGATGGCTCTATCATAAGCAAAATCAATCAGCCGTTTGAATATTGATAAATAATTCGACCAAACTGTGGTGTTTTTTGAATATTTTTTCCAATCAATACCATTAAATAAAATATTTATTTGATTTTTTCTTTTTAATTTATTATTTGTGTTCATAACTGTGGAAATTCCTTGTCTCTATTTTAAAAAAACGAAATTTTGTTAGGTTGAAGCGTCTGTTCCTATACAGGATGAAATTATAATTTCCTGTCAGGACACTTTGAATATCTCCTAAGCCCACCATTTCGTGTACAAGGCGTTTTTTGCATGTGAATATTATTTATCGGTCGTGCGGACACTGTACGTTCTAACCTCCCTTTAGGGGTGTTTCTTTTTGTTCGTCAGGTGTTATTAATTTCATAATCCATAAGAATGATACTTATCCAGGGGTCCAAGAAAAGGTTACAGTCATCTGATTCACGATAGGGTTTACCCAACTTTGGTTACAGACAATTGCAACCAACTGTCTTTCTTATTTTTTGCAAAATATAAATATCTTTGAGGCATTAAGAAAAGCTTATCATACTCTTAATGTAAGATCTAAGTTTCTGTATCACATTTCACTGTGTATGAAAAAGACAATAAAGGGGATTCCCTTTCTAGTTTCAGTTTAGGATCATTATAATCAGGTAGAAAATATCCTATTTCGATATAAACTGTATGAGGGATTCAAATAGATTAGGCGTTGATATTTATAATTAGCGATAAAATTATTTAGATTAAGCTTCAAACTATCCTGATTTTACAGTCGAACCAAGTAATTTAAAGGCAGATTATTGTGAGTTTAAGGTTTTACTAGTGCTTTCAACCAAATTTAATTTCTGGAAAAAATATTTATATAACCCAAAATCCTTTGTGTGATTATAACTCTATTACGATCTTGTTTGATTACAGCTGTATTATCTTGCCAATCTTCCAGCTCAAAAGATTTGTTAACTAGGGGCGCTTGTGTCTCTCGGGTAGAAATTTCAAACCTCCCACTGAGATCTTGAGCACTCGAAACAAATCCTAAGCCAACTCTTTGTGCTTTGAGAATGCCTTTATAAATGTACATGTCGGTTGCCTTCCGGCCCCCTCGCTTTTTTTGGGGTTTTATTTTTATGGCGAGGCTGTTAAGTTCTGTAAATCAAATATATTTAAAAAAATTAATTTATTTTCACTGTATTGCTATATCTAGTGAGTGATCAGTGAAAACCTTATTGTCAAACAGTTGTTAAAAACTCCACCCACAAGGGATGTAGGAAACTTGACCCAGACAAGATCGGAAAAATACGAAACGGATCACTCTAAATTCAGGGCTAAGCCCAATCATACCCTGGCGGGCTTCGATAACTAGGAGCAGCATATATGTTTTATAACCAAAGTGGAATGGCTTTGTGTCCCTATATATACACTTTCTTGAACCATCCGGTATTTTGAAACCAAACGCCACACAGGACTCCTATGTGTCGTAAGATTATACCTCTACCTCCTAAGTAGTGGCTGCAGACTTGTTTTACAGACAACTGCAGCCTACAGTCTTCCTTATTTTTCAAATTCATAAAAAATTTCACAAGGAGTTAAGAAAGAAATTGCCAATCTCTTAATTGATCCATCGATTTTCGTCACTATAAACTGTTTAGTATACCGCAAGACAGTATTAAGATGATTTACTTTCTTACTCTGGTTTAAGGTCATCTCGGACCATACATTTCGTCTTCGAATTCACTTGTTGGTTCATATTTCTCGTCTTCTCTCTCTTTATTCAAATCAATTGTTTCAATATCATCTTGTGTTACCTTCAATTCCAATTTATGATTTTTCACTTTTTACTTCTTCTCCGTCCATGTCTTCATGTTGATGTACATTTTATCAAATATATTTAGCTTATCTTTTCATTTGCTGTCTTAAAATTTTATTTAATATCAAACTGTTATTGGGAGGGGCTGGTAACGAAATACCACAAAAGTATGGTAAAGAGATAGGAATTAATCCTAAAGTCGAAGTATACATCCAATATATTGTACTCAAGAAAACACTGGCGTCTGTTTCATTTGGAAGACGACGGGCATTGAAGAGGCGGACAACCATTGAAGTCTTGAGCAATTAGTGCACAGATCATCGGATGTAAAAAAAAAACTAAATTTATTCAACTAGAAGCGCCTGCGCCTGTGTTTCTATAGAAGGAAAATTTAAACCTCCTACCGAGGTCCTGAGCACTTAGAACAAATCCTAAGCCCACTCTTTCGAGCTTCGGGCAAGCCCTTTTTTATCCATGCCGCTCCACACGCATGTAATCATCCGGCCCCACCTCCTCTTTTTTCGGGGTTTTCTATTTATGAGTCAGCTGGCTGTGACGTTCTGATATAAACTGTTATTAGTTTCACAACATAAGTGTGCTACTTATCCGGGCAGCCACGAAAAGGCTACAGTTTGAAAAAGAATTTATTCAATGGGTAATCTAATAGTTACTCTTTTATTGATTCCGTGTCAAATCTCTTGTTTACATCCGATGATCACTGGGCAGAAACTGTCGTAAGACGGACGACTGTAGCCTTATCGTGGTTGCCAGGATAAGTAATACACTCATGCGTGTGAAACTAATAACAGTTTATATCAGAACTTCACGTCACAGCCAGCAGACTCATAAAAAGAAAATATCAAAAAAAGGGGAGGTGGTGGCTGAAAAGCCAACATGCAGGAGCGGCATGGATAAAAAAGGCTTGCCCGAAGCTCGAAAGAGTGGGCTTAGTATTTGTTCTAAGTGCTCAGGACCTCGGTAGGAGGTTTAAATTTTCCTTCTATAGAAACACAGGCGCTTCTAGTTGTTTCGTTTTTTAGCAGAAAAGCGTCCTGGAAACAAACTTTGAAATCCAAAAGTGGCATTCCAAGACATGGTCGATTATTACTTCACATTATAATACACTACAGTAAACCACCAGTACCTTCATCTGCTATCTGATTCACAGCCTTGTAAGCTAGATTGCACAATCACTTTTCTTCGACTGGTTTGAGTTTCTGGAACAAAAATTTCCAAATTTTAATACATCAATTATTTTCAATTCTGGTTTTAATCAATAAAATTTTTACTTAAAATTTTTCCAATTAGAAAAAAAAAGAAAAAACACCCTGGCAATTAATATGTGGACTGTAATCGTCATCGCACTACTTGTCTTAATAGTCGGAATATTTGCAGTGTCATTTGTGCAAAGAATGATCCTAGGTAGATGGTTTCGCAAGATTCGCTACGCCGGCCCAGAATTCTTTTACTGGAGAACGAATTATGCAGATAGAAAAGCACTCAAGCATTATTACAGTAAGATTAAGCGGAACAAAGGAAAGGAAGGGCCCATTCTCAAAGCATACTTGAATGCAGTTCAGGCTCCTGAAGTGTCCCAATTAGAACCTGATCAGCAAGAGCACTTGGCATTATTGACTAAAAAAGAGGGAAGATCCAAGCAAATGCAAAATATACTAACAGGCCTCACGGAATACTTTGATGCAGTTGCATTTGCAAATATTGATAATAGAAGAAAGGAAAATAAAATAATTTCAGAATCGATAGACAGTTTAATAGAGGACATTATAAATACAAAGGAATTTGATGCTGATATAAACTCATTGCTAGATCAAATCAAGCAAAAGCTATCCGAAAAGTTTACTTTTACAGAAGAGAATATTGAGAATTTCAAGAGTTTATTTATTGAAATAATGAATCATGGTTCCAATGAAAACATGGTCCCTTTAGACGTTGAGTCGTTTTATGAACCTAAAGATTCTCTTATATGGAGCTGCAATTTGAGACCGATCTTGTTAAATGAATCAAAAATCACTTGCAAAATTGAAAAGGTGATAACTAAGCTAGTTAATCTTATAAAAGAAGAAATTGATATCGTAATTGATCCTACAGTGACAGAAGAAATTAAAAAAGTCATTTTAGAAAATTATATCTCTCTAATAGAAGAAGTAACGAATCCAAAGAAATGTATAAATTCGAGAGAAATACTATCTGAATTTGGTAACTCAACACTAGGAAGTTTGGTTTTACTATTTCCAGTGCTAAATGACTATAAGTTGAGAGAGCATATTAAAAAATTACAAATTGAAAATCATGGGATGGAAGATTTAGAATTAACGGGATTTCTACTTAAAAAATTATATTTGTTAACGTTTAGTGATCCAAATATCGGAAGTGATGAACAGAATTTAACAGCAAAAATTAATAAGCTTCAATTAGAATATTCGAGAATTAAAGATAATGATGAGGAAAAATATAAGTTAGAAGTAGATTGCTATACAAAAATGAAGGCTTTGCTAGTTCCACTTGATGAACAGGAAAATATACAACTTAAATTATTAACTATGATGTCCAATAAGTATTCTCATGACAGAGTTTTCCCCCCTTTGTACGAAAACACTCGTTTTTGCGATACTTTTGTTCCAAATCCTGAGGAGGCATACAAGGTTTTCATTAATAAAAGCAATGTAAATGACATGACATTGCTAAAGATGGAGTTGGATTTCCTTAAGTTCAGATACTTTTTCCTTCAGTATTTCACAGATTTTGGCAAGAACTCTCTTCCTTTTGTTGATAAAACAAGTCTTGATCACTTTTTGTTTGAAGAAGCGTTTAAATTAAATCCTATGTGCCTTACAGTTCCACATAAAACTTACTTTTCTAAAATTCGATGTTCCAATGTCATTTTTATATATTCCGGCAAATCATTTGTTTGCGATAATGATTCCTTTTCAGCTTTTGAACAATATTCTGATGCATACAATTATTTTGATAAATTAATTATTAAAATGGCTAGCAATGCATTCTGTAATATGAATTATAACGAAAAAACACAGGTTAAAACGATTGAAAAGGCCAGTGATTACGAATCCGTTTTCAAGGTTTCAGAAGATTATTCTACAATTACTTTCAAAGACGAGCACTTTAATGATGTTATCAAAATCTGCAAACTTGTCGGCCTTATCGATTCTGAAAAGATAAACGAAGATGAAGCAATAATGGTCGTCATTCAGAAATTTATCACTAATAATGCCAAGATTCAACCTACCATGTTGGATGCCCATATTCTTAACAGAATTCAATACTGTTTTGCTTATCGACATTTGTATTTGGGCTCAAATGAGTTACTTTCTAATTTTGGTCAACAATCAAATGAATTTAAAGAACACCTTAAGGCATTAAATGATGCTTATGCTGAGTTAGATGAATTAATCTTAAACGGATCCGAGAATGAAATTTCTATCAATGCCGCAACTACGAAGAAAAAGGAGGCAGGAAAGAACATGGAAAGAGTTAGAATGGAAATTTTGTTCAGGTTTTTCTCGTATATTATCTCTCTGAATTTGGTCCCTATGTGCAATACTTTTTTGGAAAGTCAATGCATTAGCCGTTGGCGATCAATGTTTAGTTGGTGCTATCCTTGTGTGTTTTACGAGAAAAATGAAAAGGATGAAGAATTATTTGCTATTATGATTTATGCTATTGCAACACATTCAACTGTGGAGAAAAGTATTGACGCATTCAATTCAACTTCTGAAACAGGACAAAAGCGTCTACAAATTTTAGTGGACAGGTTAAATGAACTAGAGAAAACGTCAGAAGATATAAAGCACGATGATGTGTCAAAAGGTTCATTAAACACATCTGAGACGAACTCTTGTGAATGAAATCATGAACTAGATCAAAATGCAGTGTTTGAAGACGTAAATAAGGATATAGGTGCAGATCAAGAACAAGTTCTTTAAAACTTAAATCAAGATCTATGATTGATCTTCATGGCCATCTTCTTATTTCAAAGATTATTCATTGGGGGTTAAGGTAATTGGCTTTTTGAACATTGATGAGTAATTTGATTAATCGATGGAGATTTTTATTGAGCAATACCATTCAATAAATTATTTAGTTGATTCTTTTTTCAATCGTTATGTGTGTTTATCATGGTTGGGTAGCCCATTTCTTTACTTAGATAACTCATTTAGAAATTGCATCGGTATTTATTTAAAAGCTGTATTCATACGAAATATCAATAACGCAATCTGATTGGTTGATTTTCTTATCTATCAATTCATATGAATTGACTTAACTATTGTTATAATGGGTTTATATTGCAGTTGACAGACAATTTGGTCTTGATGGATTTCAATACTAAGCTTTGTCCCCCACTGTTAATTTCACTAAATCTTTTTCATTTCTTTACTTTAATTCTCAGTCAGTATATCCGACATTTTTGGCTTTTTGCTGCTTAGTTCGTAATAAATTGTGCCGACAAAGGAGTGATTAAAGATTCAGAAAATAAAATATCTTCATCAAGTTTGGTTCTAGACGATGTAACCCTCAATTAGAGCGAGAAAGTAAGCAGTCGTCAATAATCTTGAGATGTGGTATGCTTTTTATATATAGTGCAGAACCTAAGATTTCTATTGAGTGTCTAATTATTTTTATCTTAATTCTTTTAAATATTACTCACGAATCAAATAACAAAGACAGCATGCTGCGATCGTTTTCAGTCACTTTTTGGGAAATATAATTAATATACCTGAGCGATTATTGTGGTTTTAAGGGGCCTTGTGTCGTGTGGTATTTGGCTTTAAGCCGATGTGATTAGATATCGATTAGTTCCATGAAGAATTTACTCGGCAGTATCTGTCACCTTTAAGTATTTGTCTGGACATGTGATACTAATCCAAGCCTTTTATTTATTAATATAAATACATTCTCTAACTTGGAGAAAGCCTCATTTTTTTTTCGAAGACACCTTGTCATTATAGGTGTATTTATTTCTTAGCCACGGCAGGATCACCTCTTCCTATATACTTCAAAGTACTGGAAGCATGATCCGTATGCTTAGAGCACAAAAATTAGAAGTTCTTACAGAAAACATACAAGTTTTCTTCAGAAGACATTACGATCTCATTTCACTATCTGTCGATAAACAGGGCAGAATCTGTCTTGAGACGAATGACTGTAGCCTTTTCGTGGTTGCCCAGATAAGTAACACACCTATGTGTGTGAAACTAATAACAGTTTATATCAGAACGTCACAGCAGACTCATAAAAAAAAATGCCGAAATAAGGGGAGGTGGTGGCGTGTGCGGCATGGATAAAAAAGGGCTTGCCCGAAGCTCGAAAGAGTGGCTTAGGATTTTTCTAAGTGCGCAGGACCTCAGTAGGAGGTTTAAAATTTTCACTTATAGAGGTACAGGCGCTTCTAGTTGAATAAATTTCGTTTTTTTTTCTCTATCTGTCAATAAGCATTATATTTATATGCATCAAGTGGATCTCTCAAATCAAATACCTCATGTAACTAAAGTCTAACTGGGTATAGTATCTCTGTAGACCAAGATTTGATTAGAAAGTTTTTGTTCTAGATTTTTAATATTTTACATTTCATGAAGCTCGTGTTGATTATATTGAACAAACAATTTTTCCATGAAATGTCCTATTTTATATCTAAAACATTCATTTTCTCCTCGTCATCGAAGGACATCGGATTAAAAGCTAACAAAATTTGTTCAACTAGAACCGTCTGTGCCTCCAAAGAAGGAAGTTTTACCTTCTGTCAAGGTCATTTGGAATAAATCTTAAGCCCACGCATTTTAGGTTCGAGCATGCACTTTTATATCCATGCTGCTCTCCTATGAAGCGTTGCGGTTATCCACCCCTCCCCCTTTTCAAGACTTTTGTTTTTACGGAGGGGCTGCAACTTTCTGGTAATAATAATATTTTAGTTTATCTTTTCAGTTGTTATTTTAAAATTTTATTTAATACCAAAAGAATTTATTTAATCAGTAATCTAATAGTTACTCCTTGATTGATTCCTTGTCAAGTCTCTTGTATATACCCGATGATCTGTGCATAACTGCTCAAGACTCGCATGGTTGTCCACCTCTTCAATGCCTCGTCGTCTTTCAAATGAAACAGACTCCAGAGTCTTCTTGAGTACAATAGACTGGATGTACGCTTCGAATTTAGGTTCAATTCGTATCTCTTGGCCATGCCTATTGTGTCAATTCATTACCGGCCCTTCCAGGTCATTACATATGAAATCATATCCACTTTGCACTTGTAAATCAATCATAACTCATTTGCTATTAAATCATATTTTCTATTTTATTCATTTTCAACTTAAGTTAATAGGTCAAGATTGGTAATACCAACCCGATCAGGGTTATTTAATTTTTATCATGTAAGAAGATATCTGGTCTGTCATGTTGTAATTCCTATATCTACTCGAATCTCGACATTTTCATTTGCTATAACTTCTTGAACGGAATTGAATTTCAATTTTCTTCTCTTCTTAATGCCGAATCTTCTACACAGTGATAAATGTATGCATCTTAATACTTCATTATGCCTTCTCATGTAATCATGACCTAGCATACGGTCGCATTTAGTAGCAAGATGATCTACTGTTTTTGGCACCACTTTGCAATGTGGACATCTAACTTTTTCTCCAAAGAATATATTTCTATCCTGAAGAAAGCGATAAGCTCCTTCATCTCTTGCCTTAATATTTCCTTTGGTTAGCCACACTGAAGAATCTTCAATAGAGGCAAGTTCATGATCACAGACCCTAAACAACTCTTAGTGGAGTTGTTTGCTTTTAATGTTGGTCATTAGGGATTTAATCTGTGATTCATAAAGAGATTCCTTGGTAATCTCACCTTCTGTATTGTACTTCAATTTTATGTATTTGTCAATAGTGGAGAGATGAGCCTTATTGTAATCTTCAACCTTAATTATGGCATTACGCCTTAAGGATATACATCTCGATCTCTCCAGGGAATTCTTTAGTTGGAGGAGCATGCTCTCACTCTTATGCTCAATATTGGACATTCCTCTTCCCATCATTTCTCTTGGCGAATACAGCCTTTCTTTGTTTGCTGGTTGTAAGTGAACTTTATATTCCATTAGTACTTTCCTAATGGATTCATCGAGTTTGACGTATTCTTCTGGCTCAAGCTTTAATACTCATATATGGTAATTAAGTACAGACACTGCATGCTCTTTTATAGCTTTGAATAAATTCTTTGCATTCAGCTTGCTTTCACACAAATTCTTGACTCTCTTTAAAATTTCATTTTTTACTCTTTCAAAAGAATCTTTGAATATTGTGCTACTAGCTGTCTCAATAATTCCCAGATACTTGTAATTCTCTTTATTTTCCAAAAGCGTAGCATTTGATTCACAAAATTTGCTATTGGTAGCGGATTTTGTCTTATTCATATCCAAACCAATTGCATTAAAGAATGACTTTGTCTCATTCATCAATCTTTTAAGTTCTTCATCAGATTCAGCAAGTAATTTCAAATCATCAATGAATAAAAGGTGATTTGTAATATACATATCAGATTCGGTTTTAACACTGACTTTCTGATATTTGGCACTTAGCTTTCGGCTTAGTGGATCCATACATAATACAAATAAGAGAGGGGACAGGCTGTCTCCCTGTGGAATTCCTCTCTCCAACCTTTTCTCTATAATTGATTCTCCGTTCAATCTGACATCAACTTTCCACTTTGAGATAATGTCCTTAAGGAAGCTTGTGATCCACTCAGGGAACTTCAAGCTCTCAATACATTTGATAAGTTAGTCGTGATCAACCGAATCAAATTGATTGATCAATTTTTGTATATTATAAACAATCAACATTTTATTATACTCCACCTAAAGAGGGAGAGGCAGAGAGAATTGGCTTCCACTTATATCAACACCCCTTGGAAAATCAATGAAATAATAATTTGATTACCATCTGCACCCCTTTATTATTTATTTTTCTTACCATGAAGATCTTTCTCATGTTCGTGGAAAATAATTTTTATTTTTTTCAAATTTTAATCCAATGGCGCAGGAGAAGAATCTTGAGAGATGATGCTGATACAGAGTTTAAAATTGAGGAATTTTGAGAAAGAGGACGAATTGATTGAATTGTCCAAAGAAAAAACGATGGCTATTCATTTTTTCCATCCCAGCTTCCAGAGCTGTAAGAATCTGAACAATGCGTTCCAAGCCATTTCAACCAAGTTCGTCAAAGAGAAAATTGATTATTTGATAGGATGCATAAATGTTCAGAACTGTCCTAAAATGATAGATTCGTTGAAAATTTCCGTTCTTCCAACAATTTGCTTCTTCAAAGGCGGTTATTTGATTGAATCAATGACAGGATTTGAGAATTTACAGAAATCCAGAAATGGAAATTTCAAAATTGATGAACTGGAATCGTATATCAAAAAAGTATTATCGACAGATGTAGAAAAGATGACTTCTGATCTTAAATAAATGAAACACAATAAATCTGTTAGAGCGAATATTTTACAATTCATTGTTTTAAATTACTAAATAAAAGGCTCGTAGGAAAGCAATACGCTGTGGATTTACAAGGATAGCATTGGATATTCAAATTTACACAGTTTGATGGTTAATAAATCCCTTTTTACACATAGAAAAGGAAAGGGCTTATAAAATTGTGTTTGCTTTCCTGACGAAGGTGCATTTTTTACAACAGGATCCAGACAGTTTATTTCAATAGAACGAAACAAGGGAATTTAAGCTAAATTCGGAATGGTCTGACCTTTCTACAAATTTCCTAAACATAATTTGGAGCTTTGTTTAATCAGTAAATTTGTTGGTAATAATATGGGGTTCTTATAAGTCCATCTTCTTTTTAAGCCGATTAAGTTTAAATAGAATTTACAGGACAATTGGTTTTAATGGAACTGAACCATGAGTTTCTACTTGTATTTAAATTCAACTGGCTAGGATCGAACATCTTATTTCTCAAACTGCTTATTTAATGATAATATCAAACTTATTTTGTACTCAATATATTTTATGTCGTAATTTTCAATGTAACAGAGTCCAATATCTTTTTATACAAAGGGAACGATTGACTTTTGAATTCATAGCAGCCATAAGGTCATTCGTATATCTCTTAGCTTAATTTTACATGAATAGATGGATTCTTAGTAATTAGCGAGCAAAATACAGCAAAGGGACATTTTACAATGAAAATGTTTCAATCTTGTGCTTATTTCTTTCTTCATGCATAAATAGTAAAATAAATTTATGCATGAAGAAAGAAAGAAATTTCAAAATTTGGTTTGACAGTTTTAATGAAAACTCCTATTCACTGATTAAATTATCATTCTGTCAAACATCAATTAAAAATCCAATGAAAAATTTTACAAAAAAACAATTATTTGAATTGATTGAAAACAAAAATGACATTCTAAACCAATCTAAAATATCATTTATTTAAACTTTTGTTTATAGAGGAATTTATATTTTTATCTTCGTTTTGCCATCATTTTTATTAAATCTTTCAAATTATTTTTGCAGTCTGCGTACGACTCTTTACAAACGGCGACTATCAAATCACCTTCGCTGCTAAGTCTTGTATTTCTATTGAACACAACTAGAAGAGATGGCTTGTCTATCTCCTTATTACATTCTTCCTCGTCCAGATAAATAACGCCATCAGCTAATCTAACATGCATATCGTACAGCTCCCTCAAATTATCACTCTCCAATAACTGTATGACCAAAGGTGTCCCGCTAAAATAGACTTCGTATTCTGAAAATGGTGATTCTCTGACTTTCAAATCGAAAATTCTTTCCAGAAACAAAATTTTATTAGTTGAAGATCCAGAAAGAAATAAAATATATTTTCGTCCCGACAAACCGCAACAGTTCAAATTCCCCATGGGATAAATAAAATAAAGAAATAAATAAAAAAAAGGGGTTAAGAAGACCTATAAAAAGCAATAAATGGAATAGCAGTGAAGAGAAATTCAGGCATACTTATTATATAATAAATGGAATAGCAATGAAGGGAAATTCAGGCATACTTATTATATGATAAATAAAAATATATTCAGGTATACTTATTACATGATAAATAAAAATATATTCAGATATCCTTTTAATTATCTTACCTTATAATACTTTAACTAATACACCAGTTGTAAAATCTTTCTCTAGTCCATAACATATCATATAATTCCCATAATAACACAAAACAACATCACCCTCCAGGCCTGAAAGTATTTTGAATTGATCTCCAATCACCCTAGCCTGAAATTCCAATATGCCTTCTATTCTTTGCACTTCGATTATTCCCCTTGTTTTTACGTGTCCATTACTCTCCAATTTAAGGTATGATCCCTGAAAATTGATTAATATTTCATCATCTGTCAAGATTTCGATGTTCAAAAGCTTAAGGACACAGAGTGGCTTTTCTATCTCAAACAGATAATCGAGATGATAAGTTTTAATGTATTTTGTAACTGTATTAGGGCCAGAAGTATATTTGTAACTAATAAGATTGTCTTTCTCTATGAATGTAATTCTTGAAATTCCTAATGAAGCCATTTCAATCAATTCCTTTATTTTTATTCCAAAAGTACAGTTCGTTGATTTTGCATTTTATTGAGAAATATTCCATATTGAAATTGAATCTGGACTTTCAGTTTTATTTTTGTTGGAGAATTTTGCTAAAAATTTTATTTTTTTAACTGATTTGAGGAGTAAAATTTACAAAATAATTCATGAAAGGGGCTGAAAAATAATAAGTTTAGATAAGAAAGGATTTTAATTGGCATAATTATGGGTGAATTTCCCTAGATTAACAAATGTCAAACAACATGTGTGTTGTGATGACTAATTACCATCCAAGAGAATATCTTGACTGGTTTTAGCGTTAAAATCTATCAATCAAATTTCGACATTTACCATAAGTAAAATACAATTATTAAATAAATGTCAATTCAATTATGAATGAGTTTTCTAAAGCGATTCAAGGACTCTCAGCACAGAGAATCACTGATATAGCAGTGGTAGAACTGGAAGAATCTGTTAAACATTGATTGTTTCTTCAGGTTTTCACGAATATGTAATTGATTTGTGAATTATGCACTGTCTGTCGAACACAAGCTCCATTCTAAGTAAATATTCTCAATCAAAACAATCATTAAGCTTTTTGGTGTATATTTATCTGACTTACTGTTAAATTTTACCTGAAACTGCAACTTTCAAGTAAATGTCTGTATTGTCTTGGCTTATCCCATTTAGCAACAGTTCTTGATCTTTTTGACAGAGTTAAGACTAAATCTGATGTATGATCATTGATACTAGCATTCTAATGGATTTTAACAGGCTGCAGGATAGCCCTGGAGAAGAATATTTATCAGGCATTGTTGATTTGATTGAGAATTTCTATTCTAGACATTAAATACGAGATATCATTCACCGGAAATGTTATTAAGATGATACTACATTTATAAAGATTTTGAGATGTCCGTGGTGATACCAGATAATTGGATCAGTTACTGGTTAATGTTGACAGATAGACGTATCTGACCTGGTAAAAAGAATTAATGAATGGTTCTTGGAGCTAATAATTTTGATTTTACCTTTTATATTTATAAAAGGATTTATAATTATTGAAATAGAAACTCTTTAAAATACGGATTTTAAGGGTAAAGAGCCTGATGTCAACGATAATTGACACATCCTTTTAAATATGTTTGAATTAGGTCTTCGAGTCGAATCCATAGAATGACTGAGCACAATAATAATTCATTAAATAACTTGTCTTCATCCAAATTTGTTAAGAACCAGTAACAATAGTTGAACATTCGACTTAATATTTGAGTGTTTGTTCAGTACTGAAAATCGAGTGATTAGGTTGTGATAGCCTAAAGCTAGATTTAATTTGAAAATTTATTACTATGGTTCAAGACAGTGTTGAAAAATGAACCTATATGAAATGATTAGGGTCTGCTTAGATTTCTATTTAAGACTACTATAAGAGAACCCAGTATGATGATAATATGGTCTGAAATTTTAATAATTTTAGTCTGAAAGAACTAACTAAGAAAAGGTTCGACATTTTGCATCCAATCGTATAAATTAGACAGATCAATTGAAATTAATTGAAACATTTTTAAGCAGAATAGATTTATTAAAAATTGCCATATGACGTAAATTCTTTAAAAGCATAAACTCAACTTTAACACAAAACTTGCACCAATATATGCTTTCCTGTTATGATATTCAAGCCTTTCTTAATACAGATCACGGTATATCCCTTTGTTTTTGAACAACCCAACCTCTTTCTTCCCAGTTTAGATTTAATTTT
>JBAMBD010000195.1:0-53275 GCA_037043625.1 Drosophila melanocephala | reverse complement strand
ATATTCAATTAAACTTCTAAATTAAGTTAATTTAACTAAAATATAAATATCAGAGAAATAAGAAAGGGATGGCATCGGTGAACCAAGATGCCAAGCTTGATGGGTGATGCACAACCGGTCAGTAGTTAGTAAATGCAAAAGGATAAAAGTTTTGAACTAGCCATGCTAAAAATATTCTTTATATATTATTATAGTAAAATGGGAGATTTCGAGGCTGATTGGTGGATTTGATATTTTCGGAAAATACTTTTCTTGCGCCTGTATTCACTTGTTCAGATTCCAAGAAAGATACACAGATATGACAGAACAAGTAGTCAAAGCTGCTTGAATTTTAAATTCTGCATGTAGAGGATACTGCCCAAGAATATGTGATAGTTGTAAAAAATTATAATTGTCCATTGATCAACAAATGAATCAGATTAATTAACAAATCAAAAGACAAAAAACAAAGTAAACACTTCAAATAATACTTGATTTATCATATTATCTTCTTCTGAATCTTTTCTTCAGATTAGGAGCCAGATCATTACCATCAAACTATTGAAAGTGAAGGGATTCTGGGCTTCGAACTTTTGAAGAAGAGATTGACTATTCAATGCAAACTGATTAGAGTCTCCAGCCCCTTGAAGATCTTCGCTCAGAAAAGGATTGTAAGCAGAGAAAGCATTCTGCTGGCAATTTTCAGCCTCACTACCCCGATTAAAAACTGGTTGTGAGTTGGAATCGGGTACCTGTTGCTGACCATAACCAAAAGAGTTTTGGTTTGGCAAAGATTGTGAGAAATCTTTTGGTTTTGAGTGCTTTGTTGTGCTGTATTAAAATGGCTTTTTTGATTATTGCCATTATAATAATGGAATTGACCAGCAGCAGTAAAATTAGGATGAGAAGATGTATTATTGCCTTGAAAAGGGTTGGGCAAGGAATCGTTATTAAAGTCATGATTACCAACTTGCATATTATTCACAAATATTTGATTAGGTTGATAGAGTGCACCTATCGCATGTGCTCCTTCATTTTGATTGTAAAAGGCGGGGACCGAAATGCCAGAATAAGAAAGAGTTGTAATTGTAATTCTCCGGTTGTCTTTTAAAAAGACTGAGCAGAAAAGGATTCTGAACATTGTTATTGGGGAATTCGGTCTTATTTATAAGCGCAGAATTTACATTGAACTTATTCTCAATCCTGTTATTAGATAAATAAGTGTTGGAATATTGGCTTTGTGAGTTTGTGTTGAAGTGGCAAGGAAACAATAAATTAGAATCCATGACAGGAATATCATGACAATTTTCTACTAGACCTCTAGTATTAACATTGAATTGATTGACAAAAGGTGCAGTAATGGTGTTCCTGATTATTGACAATTTGTCCTTGATAACTATTTGAAATAACCTTGCTGAAAAAAAGCGAAATAACTAGAAGCGCCTGTGCCTCTATAGAAGGAAATTCTAAACCTTCTACTGAGGTCATAGGCACCTGGAACAAATCCTAAACCCACTCTTTCGAACTTCGGGCAAGCCCTTTTTTATCCATGTCGCTCCCGAATGTTGATCCTTTCGATCATCATCCGGCCCCACCTCCCCTTTTTCAGATTTTTCTTTTGAGAAGGCTGTGACGTTCTGATTTAAACTGTTATTAGTTTCACACACATGAGTGTATTACTTATCTGGGCAATCACGAAAAGGTTACAGTCATCCGTCTCACGACAGATTCTGCTCAGCATTTCTGAAATAAGGAAGATGATTCTGTGGTTGAAGAGGCGCGCTCATTCCATCAAAATTGTCTGGCCTTAAGAGTGAATTGAAATGTACTGACTCTGGATTCTGTATATTCCAACCATTGTTGGTATTTAATTGCATGTTGTCCGAAGGAATAGTAGGCTGTTGAATTGTGTGCTCTGTTGGAAATTCACCATTTTCAAACTCAAAGATGCCCTGCTGAACAAACTGCTTACTGAAATCAGCATTTGCAATTTGCTCAACTTCCTTTAAGTTTGCATGCAGTGAAAGTTCGTTCATTATGGGAGACTCAATCCTAGACATCTTGCTCACAGGATTTTCAAATTCAATCTAAGTAGTTGATGCTCTGGATGGCTCCTTTTCTACTTCAACACTTACTTTTGATAGCATCTCTTTTTCCTCTTTTAATTTCAAGATTTCAGCTTCTAATTTCTTTTGTCGATTTTTCATTTGATTCTTCTTCACTCTTTTGTTCAAAGCAAAATACTCCTCATGTTCCTTGGAATCCAGATTTTCCAGTTTACATTCGTCGTCAAGGTGACATAGGCCCATCATTCTGTGCCTGCCAAGTTGGACTGCTAAATTCTTCAGAGCTTTGCTGATATATTTAGACTTTGGCTTCTTGAAATTGGCATCCCAAATTTCTTGCTTTTTTGTTTCAATCAATTTGTCATCTATGTACCTTACATAATGATTTTTTAATTCTTCAAGGTCAGGCATGTGTGTGTTTTACTTGATGGGATTGCCATATTTTTCTCTGACTAATTCTTCTGCCGCTTTTGAAGCCAACAAGGCTCTTTCGAAAGCATTTTCTCCCAATCCTCTACAATAGCTCTGTGGATCATCTAATCTTGGCTTCTTTGTCTGTGTGGTATATTATTTTTTCATCTTTCTGATGATTGCCTCTTTTTGGACTTCTACTATCATCTCGTCCTCAACTTCGGCTTTTATTCTTAAATACTTTTTCAGTGTGTTTCGATTTCTGAGGGCCTCCGTCACGAAGGCAAATTTGGTGCTTAATAGCCCAAGGTTTTCCTTAGCAACGCATTTTTTGAGAACCTTGTGGATTTCGTCTAGGTCTGCTATGTTTAGTGGAGTAACTCTTCGGAGCATATTAATAATCTCTGTGTATTCTTGTGTCAAATCCTTAGGGAACATTCTTCGTGAAACTGATTTCATTAAAAAAAACGAAATTTATTCAACTAGAAGCGCCTGTGCCTCTATAGGAGGAAAATTTAAACCTCCTACTGAGGTCCTGGGCACTTAAAACAAATCCTAAGCCCACTCTTTCGAGGTTCGGGAAAGCCCTTTTTTATCCATGCCGCTCCCGCATGTTGATCCTTTGATCATCATCCGGCCGCACCTCCCCTTTTTTCGGGTTTTTCTTTTTATGAGAAGGCTGTGACGTTCTGATATAAACTGTTATTATTTTCACACACATAAGTGTGTTGCTTGTCTTGGCAACCACGAAAAGGCTACAGTCATCCGTCTCAAGACAGATTCTGCCCAGAACTGATTTCATTAATGAAGAGAAAATGCTTTGCATGGATACTTAATTAAAATACTTTCTAAGTATAATAACGCGGGAAATAAAAAAGAAAACATTTTATTTATAAAAGAATATAAATTTAAAAAAAGGTGTGAATTTGATGAAAAAGCCAAACCTATAGCATATATTGGATATTATAGCATTTCAAAGGACTGGGAGACCCAATATGATTCAGTATTAAGAATTAATAAATTTAATTAGCAATAATTAATATCTTTAAGGTTAAAAATATAGGAATAATTCAAATTTGGCGAGTAAATTTCGCTATGAGTTTTATTCTAGCCTCAATCACAGATAAAGTCCGGCTGAAGGAGTTTGGGCGGGAAATGGCCCACTTTACTCGGTCAATTCGTATGTTCAATTTCTATAAGTATTTAATCAATTTGTAGCTTTTGATTTTAGTCAAATTCCCAAAATATAGCTAAAACTTTATTTGTAGACATTGGTCCTCAATTATGATTTTTTGGAATCAATTCAATACTCCAGCCTAATTTCTTATTCAATCTTCAGTTTCGAACTTTAATTTTCCTCCTCCTTTAGAGAACACACGAGTTGGAGTCTGTGTCTGTGTGAGGTGATAATTTTTTAGTTCTGATCTATGCCGTAGGTCATAGTACGAGACCACGTATTTATTATCTATGTCAATAATTCATATTTGGAACCTATTTCCAACCCAATGCCATAAAGTTATCGGGTTTATCACCAAAGCAATAAATGTGTCAAGATGAGAGTCTGTATTTTCTAAAGGCATTATTTATTAAAGAAAGTTTTTATTTTCACTAAATTGACATATTTAGTTAGTGATCAGTGAACCCCTTTATTATCAAACGGGTTGCTAAAAACTCCATTTGTGTGGAGAAAACTTGGCCTAGGCCAGACCGGAAAAACACTCAACGGCCCCTCTAATTCCGGGCTAGGCCCTATCATACCCTAGCGGGCTTCGATAACAAGGAGAAACATATATGTTTTATATCCAAAGTGGAATGGCGTGGTGTCCATTCCATATATACACATTTTCTTGAACCACACGGCGTTTTGAACCCAAACATCACACAGGACTGCTATTGTCGCAAATACTCAAGTACGAGCTTTACACCTCTGCCTCCTAAGTAGTGGATGCAGATTTATTTAACAGACAACTGCAGCTTGCTGTCTTCCTTATTTTTCAAATTCATAAAAATTTTCAGAAGAAGTTATGAATGAGATTGCCGATCTCTTAATGGGAGCACCAAGTTTCAGCACTATAAATTGTTTATTATACCGCAAAACAGTATGAAGCTGTATTCCTTTCTTGCTCTAGTTTAAAGTCATCTCGGACAGATTTCTTTAGGATCAATTTTTGAATATATGTTTCTATTTTGACCTGGATTTCTTCAGATCAAATACTGTTGATTATAAAAAAATCATATTTAACAATTATAAAAATGTTGATTCTGGTTATAATCTCCGGGCAGTGCACATCCTAGGTTATATTGTAGACAAATGTATCTAATATGATGATTTAAGAAAACAAATATTCGTTTAATACAATTTTCAGTCTGGATCTTCATATTCGATCTTGTTAATATTACTTTTGAAAGTCACTCGTCAAACACTTCCATTCCTAAAAAAATTTAAAGTGACCATCCTGGTATGCCAATATATTCTATTGATATTTTTGAAAAAAGCATTAAAAATTGATTGTTTCGAAAATCTCAATAACTTTACCACATAAGCATACAGTTTTTATATAAGTATGCCAGCTTATGAAATATCCGATCGTTCCAGTAGGGTGAAAAATTTTAAAATATTTTTATAAATTCGTAATGAAGTTAAACTAATAGTTAGTTAAATACTCAATGTGCCAAAAAGCAATTTGTTCATATTAATATGATCCCAGTTTTATTGACCTATAAAAATCCCCCATTTTTTGTTTTAATCCTGATCTGCAGATCTACTCTTCTGTTAGGGCTTGGTTGGTGAGGCACTTTTTATTTAAAATAACAATATATTATGAATAAGAATATTGCATCGGATAATTATGGCTAGGTTAAGTATCACAGATCAATATATATTTTTATGTCAAATAAATCTCAGCAAATTAGTACATATTTAATCTATCAGAAGTTTGCAAAGAGTTTGTTCTATTTATGAAGGCACTCGCTGGGCAGAATCTGTCGGGAGACAGATGACTGTAACCTTTATGTGATTGTCCAGAACAACGGGTGCATGTGAAACTAATAACAGTTTGTATCAGAAGATCACAATAAGCTTCTTCATAAAAAAAAACCCCCCGAAAAAAGGGAGAGTGGACCGGAAGATGACCACGAGGTCAATATGCAGGAGTTGCATGCATTAAAAATGGCTTGTCTGTAGCTAGAAAAGGTGGGCTTAGGGGTTTATATTAAGTGTTTAAAACCTCTATACAAGGTTTTAATTTCCCTCCTGCAGAGGTACAAGCGCTAATAGTTAATAGATCTCGCTTCTTTCAAATGCAACTTTTAAATAAATTCCCATGTAATTTCCAAATGAGTTTTCTAAGGAGAGTCAAGGGACTTTCAACAAAGCAGATTATATTACATTTAAAATTATCAAATGAATAGTATGATCATTCAATGGACATCTTTTGAAATTCAAAGTCATAGGATTTTAGCTATATGAATGATAAATATGAAATCAAACCCTTTTCAATAAATCCTCCTCTCTAAATACTGATTCAATAGAGAAAGTTCTTTCAAAGAATGTCAATGGATTAGATAATACCAATTCAGTTGAGATATGTCAAGTACTCAATACCTGTGACTTTAAAACCGGAAAATTGTACATCAATTTAAAATTCCAACCATGCCCGAACCTTTAAACTTCACCTATGGTTCTGAAAAACGACTTGTATTTCCGATTTTAAAGAAAATTGTTGTAATAAGTATGCAGAACTTCATTAGTTCATATAGCTGATTACTGATAGCCCAATAAACCAATGTAAAGCTAGAATTATAAAGCAACAAATAAGATATGATGATTATTCAAGAACAATTGTATTTATATCTACGATATAAATACGGAATTTGTTAAATAAATCATGTCTTCTAATTCTCAAAAATGTAATGTACAACTCGAAAAAACTAACAAAAAGATTTAAAAATACAGGTTCTGACAAATATTATTTTTTATATACTGCTGTCCCCCCTAAAAGTGAAGGGGGTGGAGAGCGATTATTTAAATCGATCTCTTAAGGATAGGGCCAGTCACTTGCCTTAGTAGATCAGGATCAATCCTGGCTTTTATATTAAAATTGATGGTGAATTTTTATTAGTTTATCTCAAAGAGCCAAATTCAACCAGCTCATTTGAAACAATAAACTATGCTCTTAATATTTTGAATTGACCTAGTTGATTGTCTTATGTATATCAATATTGTTTGGAGATTTAGTATTTAAGTTTTTTGTAAAACTATCATCTATATACCTTTAATTTATATATTGTCTGTAATCATTTTAAACAGCTTTTATAACATCTTACTGGTTACTAAATTGTTTTAATGAAAGCTGAAATTATCGATAGTAAATCCACAACAGCTAGTATAAATTTCAGCCTGGCATGGGCAGCAATAGCTGGTAATAAGTTTATCATAAACGAATTCTTACTAAGAAAAGTAATTTCACAGGCCATCATCCCTGAAAAAGGCAGAATATTTGAGAGAATCAGAACTATAAGATATACAGTATTCAGTATTATTTAATACTGAATAATTTCCAATGAATTTCTCATGATAATAGAAATCATATGTGTGATATCAACCTTTTTAAGAGATTATTGAAATAATGCTGCATTGAATTCATTACTTAATCTGTATATAAAATTGATCGTCTAAAAAATTATTGCTTAAATCTACTTGTCATCTAAAATTTTAAAACAATATATATTCTATTGTGCCCAAGAAGACAAATAAAAGCATTCATTTCAAAGTGAACAAGATAGAAGAATAAATGTTGTATAGATTTGTCGACTTTCTCTTCAGTTTTAAAAGCATTAGAGTAAGTCATTCATTAATGGTAAATTTTTAGTATATTTTTAAAAGTGATATTCTTAGAGAAGAAATGCATATCTATAACAACAATATTATTTAAAAAATAAAGAGGGAATCAGTTTACATAAGAATATCCATGAATAAAGGCTGACTCGATATTGAGATGGAAAATTAACCTCATAGTGTAAATCAACTGCATTTAACTTTTAAAAAAAACGAAATTTACTCAACAAGAAGCGTCTGTGCCTCTATAGGAGGAAAATTTAACCAGTTTCTAAGATCCTGGGTACTTGAAATAAATCCTGAGCTCACTCTTTCGAGCTTCGGGCAAGCCCTTTTTTATTCATGTTGTCCTTCCAGTTCAACCTCTCCATTTTTAGGATTTTTGTTTTCATGGAGAGGCTTTGACGTTCTGGTAATAAACTATTTTTGGTTTTTTTGTTTTAAGTTACAATTTTTGCATTACTCTTTTCTTAACTTGATTTTCTATACTAATGGCTTCCACTTGCTAAAATGGTAGTCTGCTAACTTTACTGCAGCCAAGGACGGTCGGTCAATCTTCACCCATTGAGCCCTTGTGGATCTTCCTGGCTTCAAATAGTTCATTAGTCTTATTTTAGCCTTGTTGTTCGATGGCATGTTTAAAGCCAACTCTCAATTTTTGTTGTGTATTTTCTTTAGACCTCATCTTCTATGTACATTTTATTTTTAATTGCATTTTCTCTCTAGCGTGTTATTCACAAGTTCAAGTAATATTTTTTTTCAGTCTATATCTCCTTTTATCTTTCCCTTTCTTCCGCCAGTTGGGTTTATATACTTAAGGCGAAAATCCTTCTAATTTCAGCCCCCCATTTTTTCTCAATTCTACTCGTGAAGATAACAATTCTCCTTCTGTATTTCTTCTTCATTTTTTGTCTAGTCAAACCTTTATTTCTCCATTTAAGCAGAATTCTAGGAGCTCGTCTATGTAAGCATTTCCAGTCCTGAATTCTTAACATTTCTTTTATCCCATTCAATAACGTATATATATCTTCATTAAATGTTGTGCAGTCTAGTATCCAGTGGGTTACGCCATCTTTACACTCCCTATTGCAGCATAAACATTTCTCGGTTTCAATTTGGTTTGCGTTGATTAGTCTTTTCCTTTCGAGGTTTTTAAAATTCGTCTTCACTCCAATTCTACTTCAAGCATTAATTTTGCTCCAGTTCTTATGTCATCATTTTTGTCCATCTCCACTCGGTGTACCTTCTTAACACTTCCCATATTAAATTTCTGCTTTGCATCGACATGTACTTTCAGCTGAGTTTTAATTGCTTTTTTTTTAATTCTATCTTAAGTAATTCTTTTTTATGAACTCGTTTATTTCAATCATTCTTGTCCTTAATACAACCCTAGATCTCTGTGGGTCCTTAATATGACTAGTAGTGTTATACAGTTCACCAACTATAGATGTTACCTCATTCTCTGACCTAATAGCATTTTTCAACTGCATATACCGACAGAATTTCTCAAGAAAGTTTATTCTATATTCGTTGCATACCGGACTTATACATACGTTATTCGCCCCAAGTCATTAATCTAAGTGATTTGTTCAATATTGCTCTCAGGATTGATGGATTCGAGCATCTGAAACCAAATATATCTATTCCATATTTCATCCTTGGTATTGATATCGATTTAATAAACATTGCTTTATGACTTGTTGGAACACTTTTTGCAGTTAGTGTTCTACCAATCATGCCGAGCGTCTGGCATCCAATACCTACTCGGCCTTGTGCCATCACTTTAAATCCATTTTATCATTTAATTCTACTCCTAAATATTTACAGTTCTATAAAATCGGAATTGTTCCACTAGATGCTAATAGTTGAGTGCAATCTGTTGTGCTTTGTTTGAACTTCATTATACCATATTTGCTTGCATTGCTTTCCATATGGTTTCTGTTGCATCGTTCCAATAGTGTGAATTTGACCTTTATATCATCCATATTTTCCGCAAAGAGTAACGTATCATCGGCAAAGCATAATTCTAGTTGTTGGGAACCCTCTGAAGAAATCTCATTTGTAAATTGCATGGGTATTTATTTAAAGGTTGTATTTCTACGAAATATAAATGACGCAATCTGATTGGTAGATTTTCTCTCCAAAATGGAGAATTCATTATTTGGTTCTAATTAATTTTTATGGTCAAAATAACAAATCACAACACCGGTATAGACATGTTGGTATTCGGTATTGTAATTCCAGGTATTTTATCTAGTAGATCATCAATATATATCCCAAATAATAGTGGTGACGTTGGATAACCTTATCTTACTCCTCAATCGTAATCAAACTTTTTTGATACTTCTTTGTTAAACTTTGCTCTCAATTTTGTTTGCTCATAAATGCTTTTGATTATATTAATGAACTTACTACCAAGCCGTTTTCTCTCTAATTTTGTTATCAATCTTTCATGTGATACTAAATCGTAGGCTTTTCTAAAATCAATGAATCCTAAATACATATTTTGTTTACAATATGTTTTTCTTTAAATAATTTCTATTACTGTTAAAACACTATTTGATCCAATTTGGTTTTCTATAAATCCAGTCTGTTCTTTCCTTATCAGTTCATAAAGCTTGTTTATACTCGCTAATTTAGCCGCCAATATTTTACAGTATATTTAAGATAGGATGTTGATTGGTGATATTCCTCCATAATTATCAAGCGATTGTAAATCTCCCTTCTTTGGAATTAATACAACCAAATTCTCAAACCATTGTTCAGGTGTGAATGCTTCATCAAAATACTTTCTAAATAATTCTAACACGGCTTTACTCATGTCTGTTTCACATGTTTTGTCTAGTTCGCATATCTTGTGTATATCACACGGGAGCTTATCCTTATTCGCTGCTTTTCCGTTTTGACATTTTTTTAATTCATTTATAAATTCAATCCACTCGATAGTCTTGTTCTATTCATTACTGATGTCTATATTATATGTCGTGGTTCTATTTTCAGCAATTCTTTTCTTTCATTGACCGTTTCTTTCACTGCTAACTTGCTAAGGTGTTTCCTACATCTATCAAAGATGTATTTGACGTATCGTTATCACCATTGAATTCACTTATTGCTTTAAGCCATTTATAAGCTTTTCTTGTGTCATCCTTCCTTAATACTTTTCGTCCTCTTTCGATAAAGTTGTTCAACTTTTTCTTTTGTAGTTCTTTAGTCTTCTTAATAATTTCTATAGAGAAGAATTTATTTAATGGGTAATCTAATAATTATCAATTACTCTTTGATTGATTCCCTGTCGGTTCTCTTATCTATGGCCGCTGATCTAAGCACTAACTGCTCAAGGCCCACATGGTTGTCCGCCTCTTCAATACATCGTCGTCTTTCAAATGAAATAGACTCCAGAGTCTTCTTGAGTACAATATACTGAATGTACGCTTCGACTTTAGGCTCAATTCCTATCTCTTTACTATACTTGTTGTGGTATTTCGTTACCAGCCCTTCCCAGGTCATTAAGTATGGAATTATATTCACTTTGAAATTGTAAATCAATGATAACTCATTAAATCGTATTTTCTGGTTTTTTCATTTTTAACTTAAGTTAATAGGTCAAGATTGGTAATTCTACTATGGTTACACTTTTGACATCTTCAATATCTGTTATTTTTTGTCTTGCTCTAATTAATCTTTCGATACTTTTGTACCTTGGTTTTTTAACTTTCTTTCCACCGGTCTCCATAAATCATCATCTTCTGCTATATTTAACAGTTTATTATAGAATTCATCAAACATTATTCTGCAATCTTCTTTTTCTTCAAGTATTAACTTGGTTCTTATATCATTTCTTATATTGGTACTGCTCAGAATTTTTGCTCTATCAAATACAGTTTTGCTATTATCCATTTTGCTGTGTTCAGTCTTCCATCCTATTCTTATATACACTGGGTAGTGATCTGATATATGCCATTATTTTAAAAAATTCTCTTCTTTAATCATATTCTCACTATTAATTATACTGTAATCAATCATTCTATAAGTTTCCATACGTTTATTATATGACTTCCTCCAATCAAGTTTCCTTTCGTATATATATTACTATTGTCTCTTTTGAATTTCCCAACGAGTTATGATTTATCTGTATTCCAGTTTCCAATACACAATGCTATTCTATCCTATTTCAATAGTTCTTCGATCGTATTTAGTGTGTTATGTCTCTTTTTGCCCTGGTTGTCCACATATGTATAAATGATGTCAAGCCTTTTGACATTCTGTCATTCTATTTTTAATTCGATCATATAATTTTCAAGCCTAGTTACTTTAACCCCATGTTTTAAGTCGTTTTTAATCAGTGCTATTAATTCATTCTCTCTTATGGTTTATGCTCCAAAGCTTTCATACACTAATAGCCCCTACGAATATCGTTCTGTTCTTAATCCGTTTTTTGATTTCTTGTAGACATATTATATCAGATGCTTTTTTACGTATTAATTCTTTAATTTTATAAATCTTGTTTTAGATTTCACTAAATTCAAACTTATCACTCTTGGCTTGCCTTTCCCTTTATTTTTCCTGCGTCGTCTCACTGTTTTCTTCTTTTTTATTCTAGTCCTTATCTCTCTTATTTCTTTCAGGCATTTGTCATTCAAATTATCTTCTATATTTATGGGTTTGTGGACAATATTCATCCCATTAGTGAACATGCTTTCAACCATGTGGTTAAATCTGTCTTCTCTGCTTAAACTTTATCTCCGACCACCAGGCTGTCCCAGATTATCTCTTAATACGAATATTCATTCTTGATCTCTCACTTCTCCATTGTGTATCATTTCATTATCATCCGTATTAATATATCTTTCTTTGGAATTCTTTTTCTTGAATACTATTTCCACTTTTTGTCTCTTCTCATCTGTATACATGAAATAGTGATTAGATTGTAGCTATTTCTCATCAGGCTTATGATAGTGTTCTTCTACTTTGTTGTCCTCAATCATGTTATTATCTCTTTTAAGACTAATCTCGACTGAAATTATCCTTCTTGTGCCGTGCATCTTCTTGGTTTCTTCATAATTATCCGTGTAGTCCATTATCCATTTTGGTTGTTCCGATTTAATCTTTCTTCCTTTTTCATCATTTAAATCTAATTTATTACCAATTTCGCCTTTTTTATATAATTCATTTATATTTTCTTTTTGAGTACAAATTTTATCAACATTTGTATTTCTAACATTTTTATTAAATTTAACAAATTTATTTATTTTCTATTCTTTTTTTATCGCTACAAGTATCATGTTTGTTATCATCCTCTCGATATGTTTCTCTTAATATCGCCAAACTGCTGTATCAACATCTTTAATAGAATCTTGTTCCATCCTCGATTTGATCAAAACTATTATAACAAAAATTCTTGTTTTAAAAATTTTCCGCAATGTGCACTCAGGCGTGATTCAACGCGACGAGATCTTGATACAAGTCTTGATCATACTTGTAAAATGAAACTGGAATCTTTCGGTTCTCGTCCTATGGATTCTCATAACTTCTTCTGTTCTTTTTCGTATTTTATAAGTTATATCTGATTTAATTTATCAATTTTCTTAAAAATTTACTTTTTTCGAAAAGTCAAATTTTGAACAAAGGAACATATAAATGATTTTTCACATCATAATTTGCAATATGTTTGTCAAGGACATTGTTCTGAGTGGTATCTAAGTGATATTTTTGGTCATTCTGTGCTAAACGGTACTGACATACCGTATAATATTATTTTAAGCAGGACTTAGGTGTCATAGCCAAGTTTACTAGCAGCGCTAATACTTTTAAATAGATTTTTAAAGCGGTTTGTACAATCAATCTCGTAGCATGTCCTACTATTGACAGAGCCAGGTAGGATTTATGTAGAGTTTAAGTGGTTATTTATTGGTATTTTAACATGCTTCTGCATAAGCAAAAGCGACAAGTGGTTTTTTAGACACGCTGCTTATCCTGAATAATTCGAGCATGTCATACTGGGGAAGCAGACCAAGCAGAAAATTGGGAAAGAATGGCATTCCAATTCTTCTACTTGGCTGTTCCGGAAGATCAAATGATCACCTAATAGAGTACGACATGATTTTTCAAGTAATTTTTCTCGGACCATACACTGCAAATTGGAAAACATAAAAACGGATATTTCTATGTGAAGGAAACAGTAATCTCCTTCATCTTTTGGCTTCATATTTCCTTCGGTAAGCCACACTAAAGAATCTTTAATAGAGGAAAGTTCATGATCACAGACCCTAAACAACCTTTCGTGCAGTTGTTTGCTTTTGATGTTGGTCATTAGGGATTTAATCCGTAATTCCTTAAGAGATTCATTGGTAATTTCGCCTTCTATATTGTACTTTAGTTTTATGTATTTGTAAATAGTGAAGAGATGTGTCTTGTTGTCTTCCTCAACCTTAATTATGACATTACGCCTTAAGGATATACTTCTTGATCTCTCCAGGGAATTCTTTAATTTGAGGAGCATTCTCTCACTCTTATGCTCAATATTTGACATTCCTCTTCCCATCATGACTTTTGGAAAATTCAACCTTTGTTTGTTTGCTGGCTGCAAGTGAACTTTGTATTCCATTAGTACTTTCCTAATGGATTCATCGAGTTTGACATATTCTTCTGGTTCTAGCTTTAATACTCCTATATGGTAATTAAGTTCAGATACTACATGCTCGTTTATTTCTTTGAATAAATTCTTTGTATTCAGTTTGCTTTCACACAAATTCTTGATTTTTTTAAAATTTCATTTCATACTTTTTCAAAAGAATCTTTGGATATTGTGCCACTAGCTGTCTCAATGATTCCCAGGCATTTGTAACTCTCATTGTCTTCTAAAAGCGTAGCATCTGATTCACAAACTTTGCAGTTGGTAGTGGATTTGGTCTTATTCGTATTCAAACTAATTGTATCAAAAAATGCTTTTGTCTCATTCATCATTCTTTCAAGTTCTTCATCGGATTCAGCAAGCAATTTTAAATCATCAATAAATAGAAGGTAGTGTGTAATATACATATCAGATTCGTTTTAAACACAGACTTTCTGATATTTGGCACTTAGCTTACGATCTAGTGGATGCATGCATAAAACAAATAAGAGAGTGGACAGGCTGTCTTATCCGTTCAATCTGACATCAACTTTCAACTTTGAAATAGTGTCCTTAAGTAAGCTTGTGATCCACTCGGGGAACTTCAGGCTCTCTATACATTTGATAAGGTGGTCGTGATCGACCGAATAAAGCGCCTTCTTGACATCTATCCAGGAGCTTTTTAAAGAGTTGTGCTGTACTCAGCGGGTGGAGTACGAGTTGTTGTGATAGATAGTAATTATAGAAAGATAAATTCTTGTAAATAACCATAATTTATTGAAAATTTGGAAATTCCCATATTTTTCGAGATGTGGCTGTTCAGACTCCGAAGAAAGTTGTTGAATGTCACCACTCAAGAGGCTAGAGCTCTTGGAATTGCAAATTCGGAGTGTAGAGAGTTCCCTTCGAGCAGGTGTAGTGCTTACCACATACACCACCCCCTAAAGTGGTCAGATTTGCTGCAAATTGCACAATATTTTGTGAGCTTTATTCTTAACTATGAATCTTGCGAAGTTTGGAATTCGTTTTTTGATCATGTGAAGTCCCTCATATTTAGGTGCTAGTTTACCGGACTTCCTTGAGATAATCACAACTTCATCACCAACTTGAAGGTTCTTCTCGGAAAGTCTTTTATTATTAAATTGAGTTTGCCGTCGCATTGATATTTTCTTGGCATTGGCCACCGCTCTTTGGATAAGGTTTGCTCATGTTCTTCGTAAAGGGTCTATGTCAGCGAATCCCTTGACTAACTCTTCAGGAGAGCATTTTAATGCGTGATGATAGCATAGATTTAAACAGTCCTGGGTTTCTTTGAGTGCATTTCGTAAAGGCAAGTTTGGCAGCGTTGCTAGCTTGCGGACTATATTGGCGTTTAACCTTTCAGCTATCCCATTGCTTTGAGGCGAATAAGGAACTGTCGTGAGATGTTTTACTTTTATAGATTTTAGCAAATCGGACGTTTTCCTTGCAATATACTGACGACCATTATCAGTTAGAAGGTCCCTGGACGGTCCATAGTTCATAATCCAGGTTTTAATGCTTTGAATAATCGCTTCGGGTTAATGTTATATAACCTAAAAGGTTGAACCCACATAGTGCATCGGTCTATTATTGATAAAATATAGAATTTTTCGTGCTCGTTTTCTTGACTGAACATGTCGGTCATGATAGGGGCAAGAATGTCGGATGCAATGTTTTCAAAGGGTGTTTCAGTTTGTAAACTACCATAAATCTTTCCATATCTGGCGCTCATTGATGAGAATCTTTGACAAAGAAAACATTTTTTTCGGTAGGTTTCTATATCTCCTCTTAAATTTTTGGGCAGAACCAGGGTTTCAGAGTGTTCAACCATCGTTATGATCCTGTATGTCCAGGTAATGTGTGTAGTTTTGATTCTGGAATATAAATCTTTTCTTTTTCTGTTGTCCATAATATTTCGCCATTTTTGTTTTAACATCCTGCTCTGTTTTTTTGGTCGTCTGTTTCCAGGCTGTTCTGTAGTGTTTTAATTGTTGAGTGCCAATTATTGAGTGTTTCTTTATCAACTCGGTAACATCTGGATAGGTAATCTGCTGCGTTGTTTGTGTTACCCTTCGTGTTTGGATAAGTTGATATCAAATTCATTTATTATCATTTTCCATCTCTGATATCTGTTGGAGTTGCAATCGCTTGTTGAGAAGAGATTTATATGATCGGTGAAGACATTTATTTTGGAATTGAGGATCAGGAGTTTGAAGTGTTTGAGCGCTGAAATAACCACTAACAGCTCCCTCTCTGTTGTTGTGTAATTCTTTTTTGCTTTTGAAAGCGATTTTGAGAATAGTCCAATTATGAGATTGTCCTGTGTTAAAGTGGCCTCTACTTCAATGTCCGAGGCATCTGTATGTAAATTGAAAGGCTTGGTGTGATCTGCATATCCCAAACAGGTTTCCGAGCGAATTTGATCGATTAGCAAATTTACAAGATCTGTATCACTTTCTTCCCAGCTAAATTTCGCATCCTTTTTTGTTTTTTCCGTTAAGGGATTGATAGTTTGACTAAAAAAAAACGAAATTTATTTAACTAGAAGCGCCTGTGCCTCTATAGGAGGAAAATTTTAAACCTCCTACTGAGGTCCTGGACACTTGGAGCAAATCCTAAGCCCACTCTTTCGAGCTTCGGACAAGCCCTTTTTTATAAATGCCGCTCCACACGCATGCAATCATCCGGCCCCACCTCCCCTTTTTTCGGGTTTTTGTTTTTATGAGGAGGCTGTAACGTTCTGATATAAACTGTTATTAGTTTCACACACATAAGTGTGTTACTTATCTGGGCAGCCACGAAAAGGCTACAGTCATCCATCTTACGACAGATTCTGCCCAGGATAGTTTGACTAAGCCCAGGAATAAATGGTCTAAACCAATTTATGTATCCTAAGGTCCTGAGAAACTGTTTCTTGTTGGTGAGATGATTAAGGAAGTTCTTTTCGGACATTTCATTGGTATACGGGAAAATTCCTTGGTCATTGATTTTATGGCCTAAATACTTCACTTCGTCAGCAAATAAATTTGACTTTTCAACATTAATTGAGATGTTATTCTTGCTTAGAATGGTGAATACAGTTTTGATGTGTTCGTAGTGCTCCTTTTCGGTACTGGAGAACATTGGTATGTCATCTACGAAAATCTTCACAAATTTTAAAAATCCAAACATCTTGTACATCGCCTGCTGGAAAACTCGTGGTGCATTCATGAGTCCAAATGGTACTCTTGTATATCCAAAGTGCCCGAATGGTAAGATAAATCCTGTTTTAGAGCAAGAATCCGGGGAAGTGAATGTTGGTGATACCCATTCTTTAGATCGACCTGGCTAAACCAATAGCTGTGGGGAATGCTTCTTAACTAACCAAATACATTGGGGAATGGGTATCAGTCAGGTATCGTGGTTTTGTTAAGATCACTGTAATTGACGACCAATCTAATGCTGCCATCTTTCTTTAATATGGGGAATGCTGGTGAGGCGTATTTGGAATTAATTGCGCTGCGTATGACTCCGTTCCGCAATAATCTTTCAATTTCCTCTTTAACTTTTTCAGTGATTGAAATCTGAAGTGGATAGGGTATTCTGATTATTCCAGAGTCAGACACAACTTTGATTTTCATTTCGATGTCTGGAATTGTACCCCGTTCTTCTGTAAGGCGTTCGTGATTGGACAGGGGTTTGAAATTTCTCGCTTGTAAGGTATTGTTTCCTTTACAGTTCTGGCGCGTTCAATGAGCTCATGATCCGGGGTAAGTTTTTAATCGTTTTCGTTTTCATCTCCAACGTACAGTGTTAGGTTGGCTATTCTTACTCTGTTTTCCTTGCAGTCAATTAAGACCTCTTGTCTGATAAGGAACGGTTTGCCCACTAGTATTTTGGGTAGTGATCCTTCTAGGATTTTGAACTGCTCTGTGAATTGATTCCGGGAAATCATGTAAATTAAACTTACCTTCTTGGATTCCTAAAATTCTTGCTGTGGTTCCGTTTCCTATTAGGATTACTTACTCTTGGGAAGATTCCTGCCAGGAAATCCTTAGTTTTGTTGTTTGTGCCGAGGAGATGGAATTGTTTTGCGCACCCATGTCAAGCAGTGAATCAATTTCGAAATTTTCAATGCTCCCTCTTAGGAGTATATCTCTCGCCTTGAAGAGGGGCTTTCTGAGCATTCTAAAGTGATCTTGTTTCGAATTTGATCCTCCTTTGACGATTGTTTGTGTGAATTTCGAGGTAGTTTCTTGCATTTCGATTCATCGTGATAAGATGATTTGTAGAATACACAATATTTGGTCGGAAGCCCCTTGGGACTTGGCTAATGAAGATGTTTTTTGGATTATTCGGTTCTTGCTTTTCGTGATGGAATGGTATTGCTGACAGTATTTGTGCGCCAAGGATCTGTTTTATTTTGTTTTCGAATCCCTCGATAGTGTTGATGATATCTATCGGGGAAGTTTTTCTTAGTTTATACATTTCCATGCTGGTGGCATCGGAAAGTCCATTCATAAAGGCTTCTTCGTATTTCAACTCTTGTAATTCGATGTTAAGCTTTGCTGCCGAAGCGAGGTATGACATTTTTCTCTTGATTTCACTGTCATATTCCTTGATAGAGGTGAAATTGTTTTGTTTCGTTTAGAAAAGTTGTTTGGCATAGCGTTCCTTGCCTTGCATTGGGTACGCTTCATTGTTTAGGGAGTCTAAGGCTAGGGTTATGGAACGGCGTGATCTGAAGATATTTCACAGTTATTTGTGAGTGCAGGATCTTAGACAGATGAGAGCGGTTTGCTCGTTCCAGTTCGCAAGCTCATAAAGATCGCTAACTTCGTTTATCCAGTCTGGGAATAGCTCGGGTTCAATTCGTTGAAGAAATGGGATCTCCAAAATGATTTCCTAGGAGCTTTCGGTAGGAACAAGTTTGAATCGGCACATCCTTGATGAAGGGACTTCTCTTGTGTTGTGTTGTTTCTTTGCTAGTGAATCACTATGCTGTACTCAACGGGTGGAGTACGACCGGTTGATAGGTAGTAATTATAGAAAGATAAATTCTTGTAAATAACCATAATTTATAAAAAATTGGGAAATCTCGAAGGTGATTGGTGGATTTGGAATCTTCTGAAAATGCCCTTCTTTTTCGAGAAGTGGCTCGTTCAGACTCCGAGGAAGTTATTGAATGTGGCAGCTCATGCGGCTAGACTCTTGAGACTGCAAATTCAGAGTGTAGAGAGTTTCCTTCGAGAAAGTGTGGTGTTTACAACAAGTTAGAATGATCTCTCGCTCCTTGAACCATTATTACAGTTCCTAGTTAGTTTTCACTCAAGAGACCTCTAAGCTCAACAATTTTCTACATTACTTGCATAACACATTTATTTGTGAGCTTATACATATTTGACATACGGGTTATAGGTCTAAAATATCCTCCGTTTTGTGGTTCTTCTTTGGGAATAATGTATATGATACCTTTATAAAACCAATCATCTTCACTTTTAGAATTCTCACAAATGCCTTTAATTATCTCATATAGACTTTCATGAAGAGGTGTCATTTTCTTAATAAAGGAATTATAGACACCATCTGGACCAGCAGCTTTCCAATTTTGAAGAAATCTGATGATCTTCTGGAATTCTTCAAAGAAGAGGAAATTCTCAAAGCCCCTATTTTCATCTACATGTTCACTTAGATAATCTTCGAATTGATCTTGGCTTCTCTCAGTCTCAGACTTGATCCACATATTGGACCAATAGTCTTTAACTTCGAGAACTGGGACATTACTTTCCTTGGACACCTCACCAGATAAACTTCTATAGAATTGTCTTCTATAGAGTTCAAAGAATCGGTTGGCTTTGGAGAAGTCTTTTCTCTTCTCATGCATTTCCATCTTTCTTTTGTAGATTAAGATCTTTTCCATGATTCGAGAAATTGCCTCAGTACAGTCCATTGAATTCCCCAGTTTGAGTTTTTCCTGACTCATAAATGTCAGGCATTTTCTCTTGTCCTCTCTGGATAGCTTCTCGTTCTTTTGTGACTTACCAAGTAAATCACTAAGAACTTGAAGATTTAATATATTTTTATCGATACTATCTTTCCATTTAGAGGGTGCCCGGGTTTCATGCTCTCTAATTCGTAGGCCATCTGTGCACTCCTGATGGTCGCTGCGATTTCTGTCATACTCGTATGGGGCTTACTTCGAACATAGTCGCCAACTATTAGAATCAAAGACTCTAATAACTGTCGATCCACTTTCTCGTTAGGTATCTTCCTCGTCCTTTTGCTCATCCAACCTTCGGTAGATGCATCCTCTCGTATGAACTTAAGGAATGCATCCTTTAACCGAATTTCGGATTTTGCATTGGTCAGATTACAGTTTTCTTACGGATTTTCAAACGTTTTGACACGCTTGACTGTGTCCCTATCAAATCTATCAGGACGCCTTGAGACAGCCATCCTTTTAAATTCCTCTAGGGATATGTTCTTCTGGAACTTACCACAGAAGACAGTTAGAGCTCTGGACCAACCGAACCTAGGCATCCTTCCAAATCTTCTTTGCACAGCAGAGAAAAACTCCTTTGGCCATCCAGGATCACACGACTTGACATCGTTTATTAGGACTTCCAAAGAAGTCTTGATGCTAGCTTTCAGATCAGATGGTGTCCTTGGGAGACTCTCCATTTCCTCAATCTTTACATCTTCTGTTACGTGCTTTGGTTTTCGTTGATTTTCGTTTTCTTGTTCAAAGTGTTCAATTTTATCCAAACCCATCTTTTGGTATTTATTTAAAAGTTATATTTATACGGAATATAAATGACGCAATCTGATTGGTGGATTTTCCCTCCAAAATGGAGAATAGATTATTTAATTCTAATTAGTTGTTATGGTTCAAATAACCAATTACAACATTCTTATTGAAGTTTTTTACAGCTTCATTCGCTGTATTATTATTTTCATCTGTAATATTTTCAGTTAATATTTTTTTGATTATTTTTGGTTTCTTTAAAAGTCCCCTATCAAATATCATTTTTTTCTCAGCTTGAGAATTCACTTTATTCATATTGATGTTGATCTGAACAGCTAGATTATCGTAAATATGCCATTTCCTTATTACTTTTTTACCTAATATTAAACCTGGGTCATTTGATATTGCGAAATTGATGGGCCTCTCAGTCTTTCTTTGATTTCTTAGTGTTCCAGTACCCCTGGAAGGTGTACCTGTCATATAAACAGGACATCTAGCTTTTCAGATCCATTTTAATGCCTTATCCGGTATTTTATTCCAATCTCCGGCCATAACTATTCCGGAATATTTTTTATTATTTTCATATTTTTTGAAAATGTTGATTATAAGCTATTTGTTTTGTTTTTTAGACTCCCCATTATTATGAAAAAAAAACGAAATTTATTCAACTAGAAGCGCCTGTGCCTCTATAGGAGGAAATTTTAAATCTCCTACTGAGGTCCTGGACACTTGGAACAAATCCTAAGCCCACTCTTTCGAGCTTCGGACAAGCCCTTTTTTATAAATGCCGCTCCACACGCATGCAATCATCCGGCCCCACCTCCTCTTTTTAGGGATTTTCTTTTTATGAGGAGGCTGTGACGTTCTGATATAAACTGTTATTGGTTTCACACACATAAGTGTGTTGCTTGTCTTGGCAACAACGAAAAGGTTACAATCATCCGTCTCACGATAAATTCTGCTTAGGATAAAATGTTTTAGTTCTATGAAATGAAATATTAGTCGCAGACGTCCCTAGAGTTTCCTCCAGAAAAAAATCATAAACATAATATTTTTAGAAGTAGCAGCCCAAACAAAAGATAAATTTCTACTAGAAAAAAGTCTTTAGGAGGTTCAAGAATATTTTATCTATAAATAATCTACAAATTTTAGAAGCCCCAACAACTAACAAATCACTACTTTTATTTATGGAAAATCTGTAAGAAGTCACTCCATGACGGAACACGGCAATATGATAAGCCAATTTGGCCTTATCTCCTTCCATTTATCTTGAGGAATTTTAAATTTTTTTCGGTTTACTTAGTTTTGTAAAGCTGGTCCATTGCGTTTTTTTTTTCTGCTGTGCTTATGGTTTGATGATGTTTCTGGGATGCAAAGTTTCATTCAAAGCTATAGTTTGGGCTAGTTTTGTGGCCAGCTTATTTTCAAATTCAAACTACATCTGATAATACTGTTTCCAGAACATAGTATTTATCTATACTAGTCTTGGCTGAATTATAAGTGTCGTAAATGAGTTGATGATAATGCATCACCAATCAATTAGTTTAGCATCCTTTTACAGTTATGAAACAGATATTGTGATCATTAGATAGCTATCCTTTATTATTTAATAATTACATGGTCAACTAGTTAAGATATAAGTAAGCAAACCATCGAATAAAGCTGTTTTCTTTAAATACTGATTTAGGATGCGGAATGGTTACAACAACCTTTTTAAGAATGGCGAATGATTTTAGCAGGGAACAAAGCGAAAATGTAATTTCCTGGTTAAACTCTACACTAATGCAAGCTGAAATGCCAAGAATTGATGTAGAATTAACCACAAAAGGATGTATGCCTTTACGAATAAATTCGGAATTATCACGAGTAACATAATGGATAAGCATCAACCCATATTAAAGAATTTCAAAGAAGCACTTTTTACTAGGTTTGCATTAAAAATTGACATCAACAGAAGATTTTATCGGTTTCAAGATACCAAACAGTCACTAATCATAGAAGTTATATACAAGTTCTAAAAAACGCCATACTTTTTTACGAAAATAGCTGTATACAGCTTGCAGAGTTAATAAGGATAATCATAGCATGCTCACAGGTGGCAGTCAAATCCTTTTTATTTCAGATAATTTGGTGCAATTCCGATTTTCATAATTTTATTAGAGAGTTAGAAGAATCAAAAAATTCAATATTCAAAGTGGAAGCTTCAGAGCCTCATATCAGCAATACGACCCGTAACAACAAACCATACCAATGCAACATGAAATGATGCCAAAGATAAAGAAATGACTGCAATATAAACAACCTTAGATGCAAATTGCAGGGGCTAGGCTCACATAGCATGGCAAACTTCAGAATCCTTGAGATACTAAGGGAAAAAGTATTATTACAAGGAATTAAAAATACAAACTCAGAAGAAATGGATTTGGAAAATAATGAACAGTTTGAATCAGAAATTGAAAATCACAGAAAGAAAGAAAATAACAGAAGAAGTGAAGATTGAGGATGTAGAGAGTTTCTCAAGGACACCATCTGATCTGTAAGCTAGATCTAAGACTTCTTTGAAACTCCTAATCAACAATATCAAGTCGGATGAGAATTGATAGCCAAAGGAATTTTTGAAGCTGTGCAAAGAAGATTTGGAAGAATACCTAGATTCAGCTGGACCAAAAAGAAACGAAATTTATTTAAATAGAAGCACCTGTGTCTCTACAGGAGGAAGTTTTAACCACCTGTCAAGGTCCTAGACACTTGTAATAAATCATAAGCCCACTCTTTCGAGCTTAGGGAAAGCCTTTTTTATCCATGACGCTCCCGCATGTTGATCTCGCGATCATCATTCGGCCCCACCTCCACCTTTTTTTTGGTATTTTCTTTTTATGAGTCGGCTGACTGTGACGTTCTGATATAAACTGTTGTTGGTTTCACACACATAGGTGTGTTAATTATCTATGCAACAACGAAAAAGCTACAGTCATCTGTCTCACGACAGATTCTGCCCAGATTCGGCTGAACCAGGGCTCGTACTATTTTTTGTGATGAGTTCCAGAAGAACACATCCTTACAGGAATTTAAAAGGATGGCAGTCTCAAGACTTCTTAATGGATTCAATGGGAACACAGTTAAGCGTGTCAAAACGATTGAAAATCCGTTAGAAATCTGAAATACGACTAATGCAAAATCCGAAATTCGTTTAAAGGATGCATCTACAGAAAAATAAATGAGCAAAAGAACAAGTAATATACCTAATGAGAAAGTGGATAAATAGCTATTAGAGTCTCTGAGTCTAATAGTTGGCGACTATGTTCGAAGCAAGCCCTACACGAGTGTGACTGAAGTCGCAGCGACCCTTAGGAGTGTACAAATGGCCGAAGATCTCAAGAGCGTGAAACCCGGGAACCCTCTAAATGGAAAGACAGTATCGATAAAAAGATGCAAACTCTTCAGACTCTAAGTAATTTACTTAGTAAGTCACAAAAGAATGAGAAGCTATCGAGAGAGGATAAGATAAAATGCCTGACGTTTATGAGTCAGGAAAAACTCAAACTGGGGAATTCAATGGACTCTACTGAGGCAATTTCTCGAATCATGGAAAAAATCTTGATCTACAAGAAAAAGATGGAAATGCATGAGAAGAGAAAGACTTCTCCAAAGCCAACCGATCCTTTGAACTCTATAGAAGACAATTCTATAGAAGTTTATCTGGTGAGGTGACCAAGGAAAGTAATGTCCCAGTTCTCAAAGTCAAAGATTATTGGTCTAATATGTGGATCAAATCAGAAACTGAGAGAAGCCAAGATCAATTCGAAGATTATCTAAGAGGATATGTAGATGGATATAGGTTTTTTGACAACTTCCCCTCCTTTGAAGAGTTCCAGAAGATCATCAGCTTTCTTCCAAATTGGAAAACTGCTGGTCCAGATGGTGTGTATAATTTCTTTATTAAGAAAATGACACCTCTGAAAGTCTATATGAGATAATCAAAGGCATTTGTGAGAATTCTAAAAGTCAAGATGATTGGTTTTATAAAGGTATCACATATCTCATTCCCAAAGGAGAACCTCAAGAATGAGGAGATTTCAGGCCTATAACCTGTAAGTCGAATTTGTATAAGCTCACAACTAAATGTGTTGCCAAGTAATGCAAAACATTATTGAGTTTAGAGGTCTCTTGAGTGAAAACCAACTAGTAATTGTAATAATGGTTCAACGAGCGAAAGAGCAAGCATTAATAAAACTGACTCTAAATAAAGAGCATTCCAACTCTTTAAAAACTGCTTGGATAGATGTCAAAAAGGCGTTTAATTCGGTCGATCACGACCATCTTATCAAATATATAGAGAGCTTGAAGTTCCCTGAGTGGATCACAAGCTTCCTCAAGAACACTATTTCAAAGTTGAAAGTTGATGTCAGATTGAACGAAGAATCAATTCTAGAAAAAAAAGTTGGAGAGAGGTATCTTACAGGGAGGCAGCCTGTCCCCTCTTTTATTTGTTTTATTCATGGATCCACTAAGCCGTAATCTAATTGACAAATATCAGAAAGTCGGTGTTAAAACCGAATCTAATATGTATATTACAAACCACCTTCTATTTATTGATGATTTGAAATTGCTTGCTGAATGTGATGAAGAACCTAAAAGAATGAAGAATGAGACAAAATCATTCTTTGATGCAATTGGTTTGGAAATGAACAAGATCAAATCCGCTACCAATAGCAAAGTTTGTGAATCAGATGCTACGCTTTTGGAAGATAAAGAGAGTTACAAGTATCTGGGAATTATTGAGACAGCTGGTAGCACAATATCCAAAGATTCTTTTGAAAAAGTATGAAATGAAATTTTAAAGAGAGTCAAGAATTTGTGTGAAAGCAAACTGAATGCAAAGAATTTATTCAAAGCGATAAATGAGCATGCAGTGTCTGTAATTAACTACCATGTAGGAGTACTAAAGCTTGAGCCAGAAGAATATATCAAACTCGATGAATCCATTAGGAAAGTACTAATGGAATACAAAGCTCACTTGCAGCCAACAAACAAAGAAAGGCAGCATTTCCCAAAAGCCATGATGGGAAGAGGAATGTCCAATATTGAACATAAGAGTGAGAGTTTGCTCCTTCAATAAAAGAATTCTCTGGAGAAATCGAGAAGTATATCCTTAAGGCTTAATTCCACAATTAAGATTGAAGAAGACAATAATACACATCTCTCCACGATTCACAAATATTTAAAACTGAAGTACAATACAGAAGGGAAGATTACCAAGGAATCTCTTTATGAATCACAAATTGGATCTCTAATGACCAACATTAAAATCAAACAACTCCACGAAAGGGTGTTTAGGGTCTGTGATCATGAACTAGCCTCCATTAAAGATTCTTCAGTGTTGCTTACCAAAGGAAATATAAAGCCAGGAGCTGAAGGCACTCTAATGGAGGAAAGTTCAGAATAGAAATATATTCTTTGGAGAAAATTCAGATGTCCACATTGCAAAGATGTGCCAAAGACAGTAGATTATCTTGCTACTAACTGAGCAGAATCTGTCGTGAGACGGATGACTATAGCCTTTTCGTGGTTTCCTAGATAGGTAACACACTTATGTGTGTGAAACTAATAACAGTTTATATCAGAACGTCACGTCACAGCCAGCTGACTCAAAAAAAAAACCCCCGAAAAAGAGGAGGTGGGGCCGGATGATTGCATGCGTGTGTGTATGTATGTGTGTGGAGCGGCATGGATAAAAAAAGGCTTGCTCAAAAGAGTGGGCTTAGGATTTGTTCTAAGTGCCCAGGACCTCAGTAGGAGGTTTAAAATTTCCTTCTATAGAGGCACAGGCGCTTCTAGTTGTTTCGTTTTTTTTTCAGTCTAAATAAAAAATTGTAAATTTAAATTGTCTGTTCTTTAATGTCAAAGCAATAATTCTTTGAAGTGTTGTTGGTGAGCTGCACAATATAAAATAAATATATAAGAACTAATAAAGTTCTTTCCATAAGAAAATGGCTTTTTGAATATATTTTCTTTTTCACCGTGATCATATAGTACCCCTGCTTCTAAGATATAGAAAATATTTGGTTTTAAAGAAAATGTAGAATCTCTTTCAGTCTTGGAAATCGGGTGTCTATTAATAATAGCAATGTTGTCAATATCCAGGTATATATACAAGATCTTATCCTCCCATATGGTTTGACCATTGGGACTACACGAGAGTAAAAAGTACTATTTGACCCTCAGTATATGTCTTTATCAATCATCTGTTTAAAGGATTCGTCAAGCTTTTTTCATGGACTGAAATTTCATTTATAAAATGCATTTTTGAGTATATCCAGTTTGTGAAAAACAGCAGGATTTTTTAACACCAACTCTCCCACTAAATCACCGGCTCTGAATTCCGTACCCTTCTTTATACCCACATAGAAATTGATAAATTCCTGTCTAAAAAATTATTGATTTCTCAGACGAAGGATACACACAATCAGAAATATCAGCAAAAACTGGTCTTTCGCAAAGCGCCGACTCTCAATGCTTGAAGAAATACAGTCAATATGGATCCAATGTCCATATGGGTGAGAATGGCAGACCCTCTGTAGTTTCTCCTATGCTAAAGTCACTTATTCTCAGAAAAGTGAAGACAACCCTATGATTATCCCTACGAAACCATGGCTTGAAATTGTCAAAAAACATCTCGCTAATCGTATGCTCTAATACCGTTAGAAAGGTGCTTTCTTCTGAAAACATTTTTGTCTATTCTTCCGTGAAATGTCAGGATTACAGGCCAGGCAAATTGATACTCGCCGTCAAATGGATAAGGAACAAACTGTGCTAGCCCAGAAAGCGGCGAAAATGATGGTTTTAAACGATGAAAGCAACTTCAATCTCCGCTACTCAGATGGAAAGAGTAGTGTGCTGCGTAAACCTGGTACTGGTTTTCAAGGAACAAAATTACTAAACCCAAAAATTTTGGTAGCGGCTCGATGTTGGTGTTGGTCTGTTTCTGATATCACAACGTGGTGAAACAGATGTTCATGTATTGGATTATAGATTTTTTAAAGGATGTGTCTATTATTGACTCTGCCTTTCCCCCTTATTTGGGGTCTATGTGACTTTTGAAGTTCATTTTTCAGCAGGATAATGACTTCAAACATGCGACTTGCATGACGAAACAGTTCTTTGAGAATAGAAACATACAAGTACTGCCATAGCCAGAAACCTCACAAATATGAACTATATAGAGAACTTATGGAAGCAATGTGAAAAAACATGTGGCCAAAAAAGAGCAAAAAAACATTGCAGATTTGAAAGACAAAATCTTTAAAGTATGGAATTATATTCTCAAAGAAATGCATTGAAACATGCACTGAGCTTTACCAAGCGTACGTTAAACCTTTTCTAAGCCCGTGTAAAACTTAAAAATTGTTAATTAAAAACCATGCGTTGTTTTTCACAAAAATTTTAATTTAGACTAAAAACCGAGGACATGCGATGTTTGAGAAAAATCAGATAGTATATAACACATCTAGGGATATACTTCGTCATTTTTTTAGTGCTGTTATTTATATTTCCTTGAATGAAAATTGCCATTTTTGGAGTCCTGTATCAGATTGCTTTTGATATAAAATCCATTTTGTCCACTCTTATGAGAATCTAAGCTGGAAAATCCATCCAAGATATTTACCCTGTCACTCGAACAAAATTTTCACATGTTCCAGATGTTGAAGTCACCTGACATGGAAATGGTTTGAATTTAAGATGTGATTTATTTATCACAATTTTGGTCAAAATATGAAATTTTGTATCAAGATAAATATTTATTTTCACCATATTGGAATACTTTGAAATAAGAACATCAGTAATGTAAAATCGTCGCTTTAGAATCATCTGAATCTTTTATTCAAAAGACTTTTCAACTGGGTTACATTGACTATACTTTCCCTTTAAGTCATGTAATTAACAATCTGATCGTATCCCCCTTGCACCCAGCCGTCATTTATCCGCGAAATATCATATCTCTTATTCAGATGTTGTGCCTTGATGCTCAGAATTTTAAACTTTTTTGTCAGTTGTTGCGATGTTGCATGTTAAAGATATACTTAATTGATCCATCGGTAAATGATCAGGGGATTTCATATGATTTTTTTATGATTAAAATATACTATTCAGTCTAGAAGAGAACTAGAATGGGGATTATAAGTCAATTTACTTAGAAATTGAATTTGATTGTGAAAAAAGTTTTAAGTGCCGAAAATGATTAAAGAAATAAATGATTTTTCAAGACCATCGAATTTCTGAGATTAAAGGAGGCTTTACACCCAGATGTCGCAATATGTTCTGTGCAGAATCTGTCGTGAGAGGATGACTGTAACCTTTTCGTGGTTGCCCGGATAAGTAACACACTTATGTGTGTAAAACAACAACAGTTTATATCAGAACGTCACAGCCTCCTAATAAAAAGAAAATCCCGAAAAGAGGAGGTGGAGCCGGATGATATACATGCGTGTGTGCCGGAGCGGCATGGATAAAAAAGGGCTCGCCTGAAGCTCGAAAGAGTGGGCTTAGGATTTATTCCAAGTGCCCAGGACCTCGGTAGGAAGTTTATAATTTCCTCCTATAGAGGAACAGGCGCTTCTAGTTGAATAAATTTCGTTTTTTTTTGTCGCAATATGTTTAGATTATATTATAAATATCCGGAAATGATTAAATAACTCTCCGTGTTTAATAAAGCAAAAGATGCGTAAAGTCTGCATGCTAATAACGATATGAATTCTCAGAAATTTATCGAAGAAAAATTAAAGTATCTATGATTTTCTCCTGGGAGCTTACCTACTTAGCAAGTTGTGGAGTTTTAATAACGATCAAATCTTAGAACTTGGGATTATTAGATTTAAAGATCAAAAAATGGCCTTTATGATTGGAAATGTTTTGACAGTGCCTTTAAAGCATGATTTTCAAAATCCAACCATGATATCTGCCTTCTAAATAGTTTCAAAGAAAAGAACATAATGAAAGTAGATGATTTTTGATTTACAAGATAAAACGGACAAATTAATAAAATCAATTCCAAACACCCAAACATGCTCTCTTTGTGATATTCCTCTGTACGCTTTCATCTTATGACAGAACAGCGATTCGTCTCATTGAAATATCATGCCTGGACCTCCAAGACGAATTGGATCACTTATAAGGTGAAGTGAAATGGCATCTCTTAACTTGTCGTATAACTTTTTTACAACGGGGGTTATTCCATATTTTTTTGCTACCTTACAGATAGGCTCATCGTCTGACCATATAGAAATATCATTCCATAGGTCTGCTAAAGAGAGTCTAAAGCCTGCAAAGAATGATTCTGTCCTTTTGCTCAGGATTTCTAAAAACTCTGGGCAATTTCTATTATAGCAAGTCCAGCATACATCATCAATTACATCCGGCTTTAGCCTTTCTTTCATATTTAAATGGCAGTGAGGACAGGTTATTGATGGCTTCAACAAATTCTGTCATTTTTGAAGAGCAAAAACACACTCTAATGGCATCCTTCTAAATTCCAAAAGTTTCTCCATTCTTGAACTTCTGTTTGGAATGGAGCTTTAAAAATACAAAAATCTACATGATCCAAAACCTTTACATATTTATAGAAAATGTTTCGATTGAACTGACTTCTATTAGAATGCGAGAAAATCATTTTTTCCATTTGCTTTCAGCATTGAACCTTTGACTACAACCGATGAGGATTAAGAGAAAATAAAATGAAAGATAGCTAAAAGAAATGTGACCAATACAAGGCAAGCAAACATGAGTAGCTGTAAACCATGTAAATAATTAAGCATGTTTGAACCATATATGTGAAAATTATAATATGGATGAATATCAAATCAAAACCTAATATAAAATTGCGGCATATATTTTTGTTATTAGATATGATATTGAACTAGGACAAGAAAGGATGGAAGTTTCACATATTTTTCGTCATAATAAACACAGTATTGTGTTGAAACTAATGTTTTCATCAAGAGGTTAGTGGTCATTTTCTTAACTCCTTGAAAAATTTTCTGAGTTATAAAAAAACAAAGACATCAGGCTACATTTGTCTGTAAAGCAAGTCCTCTGCAACTACATGAAAGATATGTATGTAATTGTCTAGTGTTTACTACAGATTAGAGCCTTATGTGGCAAGCGTTTATAAAATTCCGGGTGGTTTAAGAAAATGCATGTATTTTGACAATGATATTCCACTTTGACCATAAAACGTACACGCTGCTCCTAATTATTGAAGACAACAGGATATGATAGTATTGAGCCTTGAATTGATAATAATTGGTCGGGTGTTTTTAGCTTGCCTTTATCAAGTTTTCTCTATTCCGGATAGAGTTTTTAGCAATTCTTTTGTACATAAGGTTTCTACCGATCACTCACCAGCTATAGCAATATATTGAAAAACAATTCCTTTTACATAGCAAAGCTGGGATTATCAAGAGATACGAAACAAATATTCTGTGCTTATGAGAGGTATGTCAATTCCATTCAAAACCTTTTATGGGCAACAACCTTTTCAATTGCAAACTCTGTGAATTTTATTGGATACCGCAGCAGATGCATCAATTGGAATCATAAGAATTTGGGCATCCCAATTGAAAGGATAAAGAACTATTGTTTAATTGTAAATAATGTAAGGGGTGGTCAACTAGATGCTATTGGAAAGATAGAATCAGAAGATGAAAATCTCAAAATAAGTTCACCAGTAATCTAAGGAGCTTAATAAAGTCTGTCATACTTGGAGTAGAGGATAGGATAAAAATTTCAAGACAAATCAGTAATTTTGTGAGTAAAGGTGGTGATAAAAATTCACGTGTCCAAGATATATGTGAAGATAAAATTAGAATAAATATAAGAAATTTCATTCAATGAACTGGATGAAAAGTTGACAATCAAAAATTAAAACTAGAGACGCTACACAAACTGTTCAAAAGTAAATATAAATTTTAAAAAATGGGAATGAAATTCGATTACTGGACCGATAAATTAATAAGATGTATGATCGAAAGAGATTATTGTAGTGAATTAGTCTCTGGAACATTATCTATTATATAAAGTTCTGGAGAATTGAGACTGTGTAAAGACTACAGATGATTGAATGTGGTTACCATCTAAGATAATACTCTCCATCAAAAATTGATAAAATTTTAGTTTAATTCTCTAATAGAAGAAGTTTTCATAATCGAAGTAACATGTGACTATTTCCAGATTTGCATAGCCGAAGAGGAAATGCTTGAAACTATCTTTAGATGAAAGGATATTTTTTGAGTTCAATCGGATGCCTTTCTGGCCAAATAATGCACCTGACACTTTTGAAAAGCAAGGGATATGAACCTCAAGAAACTTAATTTCAAAATTGGTATGCCATAACTTGTCCATTGAATCTTATATTAAGAGAATGTGGAAGATCATTATAAATGCATATATTAGATCCTGTTAAAAGTAGAGGGGAAATGAATAATTTTGAATTGAAACACGTATAAAATTTACAAAGAACAATCTACGTTTAGTGGTCACATTGTTTTCGAAGGCAAAGTAAAGCCAGATTCGGAAAAGGTCAAATATCTCAAAATATAATTTACTTGTTCGAGGTTGGAATCACTAATCTTGACCTATTAACTCAAGTTGAAAATGAAAAAAAACTAGAAAATATGATTTAATAGAAAATGAATTATCATTGATTTACAAGTGCAAAGTGAATATAATTTCATACGTAAGGACCTGTTAACGAAATACCACAACAAGTATAGTAAAGAGATAGGAATTGAGCCGAAATTCGAAGCATACATTTAGTCTATTGTACTCAAGAAGACTCTGGTGTCTATTTCATTTGAAAGACGACGAAGTATCGAAGAGGCGGACAACCATGTGAGTCTTGAGCAGTTAGTGCACAGATCAGTGGGCATAGATAAGAGAATCGACACGGAATCAATCAAAGAAAATTCGATAATCATTACATTTACCCATTAAATAAATTCAACTTGAAACCATAAGAGAATTAAAATCATAGTTAGGTCTATTAAATTATTGTAAAGGGATTCATATTGAAATTATCCAAGAAAATAAGATTATTTAATGAGTTGTTAGGAAGAGGAAAAAACATTGGTAAAGATAATGGTTTGGGATGAATAGATCAGGCATCATTTATTAAAAGAGAAAATCCTTTGAGAATGACAAAAATGTGAGAATAACGAAATTTCTACAAGGGGTTAGCAATGACCAATAATTCATTCAAATTAAAGATAGGCTTATCTTTGGGGAATGATCTAAATGGAATACTTAAACAATATATTATTTAAAAAAAAACCATGGATTTGGCTCAAAGATCTTAAATGCGATGAACAGAGAAATACTAGATTTTGTAAAATCAATAGAAGATTTAGAAAGTTATTTTTTGGTTTTGAATTAATATGAAAACAAATCATAATGTTTATATTAATAAGGTAAAGGAGCTTAATGGAAACTTCCTAAGATGGATATTCAAGAATATAATTAAAAGTTTGAACACGGTAAATGAAAATTTAATGGCAGAAACGGTCTGAATATGCCCTTTTTTCACTGATTTGATCGAGCAGATGACATATGCAAGCATATATTCTTAATAAAGGAGATTAATTGAGAAAATTAATCATTACTATGGCATGTTTCAGCAAAAAACATGCAATTCTACATTTTAAATGAATGCAAGTTGGATAGCATTATAAGTCATATTAATGAATATAGTGGAATGTCATGATTGTGCAAGATTGGGTGGAAAATAGAATAAACACAAGAAATTGGGTATTTAAACATCACTGTTCGATAAAACTTGTGAATTTTATTTGATAGTAAGAACAAGTTTGTCTTTATGGCAGTAAATTATTTCGAAAAAATGTACGAAATAAAAATTTTGAACGTTAGAACTAAATCTGTTTCTGAAAAGCATATTGAATGATCATCATAAAGAAACACATAAAAATGGTTCCAGATATTGGACTGGCATTAGACAATAGTGAGCCTAAAATGTGACCCACATTCTATGCCAAATAAACTGAATGTATTTTTCAACCATTAATTTCTTATAACGCTTTCCCCATTAAATTCAATTTCTAAATCAATTTAATTATGATTGTTGTGATATGCGTTCGGTCTTTCATATGTTTATGTAGTGGTTCATTGTCAGTTTAATAGGCCATTTTAAAATCGTGGAAATAACAAATAAAATTATTGTAAAGTGGGTAATGATAATTCATCACCAACCAATTAGTTTATCATCCCCTTTACAATTGACCAGAATATATTGTAGTTATTCAATAGTTCTCCTTTATTGGAATTAATTAAGAATTTATTTAATGGGTAAATCCAATAATTATCAATTACTCTTTGATTGGTTCCGTGTCGGTTCTCTTATATCCACCTGATGATCTGTGCACTAACTGCTCAAGACTCACATGGTTGTCCGTCTCTTCAATACTTCGTCGTCTTTCAAATGAAATAGACTCCAGAGTCTTCTTGAGTACAATAGACTGGATGTACGTTTCGACTTTAGGCTCAATTCCTATCTCTTTACTATACTTGTTGTGATATTTCGTTACCAGCCCTTCCCAGGTCATTACATATGGAATTATGTTCACTTTGCACTTGTAAATCAATGATAACTCATTTGATTGCAATTAATAAGTGTACGATTGGCTAATTAAGATGTATATACGAAAAACCCTTTAATAAATATGTTTTCTTTAAATACTGACTTAGTCTACGACAAAAATCATATGATTTATTGAGAACCAATTATATTTGTAAACATAAATATTTTATTTATTGATTAAATTATGTCTTCTAATCAATCATCTAGATTTGAATGATCATTTCATAAAAATCAACAGAGAAACAATCAGAAAGATGTCTAGGGTGTTCAAAGATGCTTAAGGAGAATGTGTTAAGACATAATTGAAAGATGTCAATACAATGTTTAGAATATTTGATTTAAGAAGAAGGAAGTATAAACAGGGCAATAACATCAATAAGCAGAAAGGCGAATAACTGTTTTATAGTGTATCTAAGAAATAAAAAAAATATAAACTGGGAAATGATTTGGAATCAGATAAAAACAAGGGTAAATTTCTCAAAATAAACTGCTTTTTTTTTAATCTTCTCATTCGATGTCTTATAAAGTCTACATTAATGTTCTTAAATCTGAATGTATATTAATAAGCATGGTAACCACTACATGCTCTCTAACCGAATCCACATCATGTTTTATTCACAGTTCTAACTGCTTTCTTTGCCATATCACTAAAATTTCCTCTGAGTCTAAATAAGTGAATAACTGAAAATTAGGGGTAGCCTCCGTAGCGCAGTGGTGCGAGGTTTACATCAGATAATAACGAAAAACTTGAGTTGATGCATGGGTTCGAATCCCGTTGAGTAAAATAATTTGGGTCTACTTGTAAAGCATATAAAGCGTACTCAATAAAAGTAGAATAGCTACTACTTATCTACAAAATTTCTAGCCAAAAAGTCCTTGTAGGAGGACTGCGTTTTAAGTTAAATAGACTGCGAGGTTGCGAAATGTGGTTGTAGAATTTATTGAACAGAAAAGTTTGAAAAGCAGATGGTAAAGCCTCAGTCCAAGTATGCATTGTTTGTCTTGTCTTCAGTAATCAAAGCGGGTATGGTCGCTGTGGTGGGTTTACATATAAAAAGCGGTTTAGTAACCATCAGACGGTGGAGATTGGCATACACAATAAATAAATTAGAGCTTTTTTTTTTGGAAAAGAAGGGTATTTTCAAAAAATATCAAATCCACCAATCAGCTTCGAGATTTCCACATTTTGTAGAAATATATAATATATTTATAATAAATAATGGCTAGTTCAAAATATTTATCTTACTCTAATTACATACTATTAACCTATAGTATTTTTCCCGTCGAGGACAGCATTGTAAATTTACAAATAAAATTAACACCAAGGAGATGGCAGTTCAAAATTTTATCTCAAACGAAAGGTTTCGAGAAAATCTATTAGAATTTTCCTTTCTACAGAATTCAATCATAACTACTTTTTGAAAGAATGAATGAGTTCTGAGATTCACAAGATCATTCCAAATGTAACGATCAAACATCTCTGGTTTATCTAAGATCTTTCAACCATCAGTCACTATAAAACATTTGCAAATTACTTGTTTCATAACTCTGGTTTAGATTATTCACTCGATGAAGCGCTTCCAAGATAATACAAAAAAATCTATACGAAAAGACTTCTATACATCAACTAAAATGATTTCGTCTTTATCAAAGAATATAACTGTAAAATTAAAGGGAAATGTCTGTTGCTAAAATATGTAAAGAGCCAAAATGCGAAGATGCCTTTATGTACAAGCTTACTGAAGCAATCGGTATGGAAATGTACAAGTTAGGAAAATTCCTCGACAGATAATATTATCACCATCGAATTATTTGAGAGTAAAATGAAACAAATTGCTGAAACTCAACTACAGTCAACTATAATAAGTCTTCAGGTCGAACACCATCAATGCATCATTGTAAAGAAATTAAACTGGGCTTTCTTAAATGTTTTTCAGTCCATAAATCATCTGAATACGATGAATTTGAATGCTAAAAACTAACTTGTAAGAGGCACTGAAAATCAATCAATTGCAAGAACAAGTATAAACCGGCTAATTTTAGAATGCCCGAGATCCACTTTTAAAGGGATTTTGTTTTAAAAGAAAAGATTGAAAACGCAGAAATTAATGCACTCGTAGATACTGGCCCCTGAAAACAGTTATATCTTCTAGCCCAAGCAACAGAGCTAATAATTATCTGGCTGGAAACTCTCAAAGTGTTTTATTTGAAATAGGAGATACATCCACAGCAAAAATTATAGAAAAAAATGAATATAAGTTTAAATTTAAAGATTTAACAAAAACTTTAAAAATCATAGAAGAAAAATCATCTGATATACTATTAGATCAACCGTTTCTTATCAGATAGAGCGTCTTTATGGAGTATGAATAAATTAAGGTAAGGATCGAAACCCAACTTTGGACATTAGAAATCAAACGAGAACGGCAGGAAATTATATAGGATTATGAACACATTAAAAGTATCAGAGCGATAAAGAAAACAACAATACATGAACAAGAAATCTCAAAAATTTTGTTAGATGACAAATACAATACCTAACAAGAGAAGTTGGCATAACAAAAGCGTTAAAATGAAAACTGGAATTAATTCTGATTCTGAAATAATTAGAAAACCACATCCACTCTCGATTTCAATCACTGAAAATGTTAAACAATAAATTAAAAAAAAATAGCAATAAAAGTGGTCATGTACCAAATCATCAACTCAATATACACCTTACCTGTCTTTCCCATATTAAAAAAATGATAGAAATGGCAAATTATTTATTGATTACAATGAATCTTTATAAACCACGAGACCAAAAAAATATTTTTTCCACCGCTGTGTGTGAAGAATTGATATTCATCATTCAAAGACAGTGGCTCAGTCAGATCGGAGTAATAAATGGATATCACTGAATTTCATTTTTTACAGATTCCTGTTACAAAACAAGATTTTTTGTTCGGACAAATTGAATGCACCAGAGTACCTTTTGAACTCATGAGTGCGCCCGAACCTTTAAACATATGGGATGTAATGTTTAGAATTTTAAAACTTGTAAGAATTTTCGTAGTTGATTAATCAATATCCTCCAATATTTAATATAAGCAACATGAAGACATTAAAATAATGTTCATCGTTTGGAGAAGGAATAACATCATAATTAAATCAATGCATGGCTGTCTAAAAGCAGACTACCAATATGAACAGGACAGGAAACCAAGGCAGGTTGAATCTAGCACGGCGAAACGTTATAAAAAAATGAGAATAAAAAGATTTATATTTCAACATCTTAATTAAATTCAAGTCTTAAAAAGACGCATACTTTGTTTGAACGTTCAGGATTATAATGTTCTTTAAAATCTATAAGCTCGATTATGATACAAATACATAAGATGAGAAATATAAATCTACGGAAAGAAGTACATCATCTGCTAAAAGATTTTCATCAATTATTGCCAGATATGGAAAGATTAGTTGCGAATCAGAAACTGACATATCCTTTAAGAGCATTCCATCCTATATACTTGCTTCAATCGAAATAGACACCTTCATCAAAGGAAATATACACGAAAAGTCGACAATCATCTATCTCATGACAGATTCAACTTAGGAAAGATTGGTGAAGAACTATCGAACTTCTAAAGACCCTTTGATAGATAATGTTTTTGATGAATCGCAGAGAAAAAATTCGATTAATCCAAAGTTAATGCATGTAAAACATTGCACAACAATCCAAAATTCATTCTAACACAACGCAATTTTGAAATTTTAAACGACAATATTGTCCTAACCCTAACAACACTTCCTATTTTGTATTTTTAAAGTGTTCTCTAATAAATTCAAGATATTTAAAAAGATATCATCATTGTGCTATAAAAGGGTTTTCTACTGTGTTGATTGATTGATTCATTGATTTAAACCATTTGCGAAAAAAACGGATAAATACCATGCAAATTAAAGTTTCTCACACCAAGAAAATAGCACTGTTACATCAAACTTAATTTAACAATAAAAGATTACATAATTAGAACCTCAAGGTTGGTTATAAAGTTATAATTTCATCAAAAGAGAAAAACGAAACTAGCTTTAAAAGGAAGGGACCTCATATAACCATGAAATAAACATAAAACTAACAACATTCCTATTTAAAAATTAAAAAATTCGATCTTATGCTGTTTGTATCAAATTTAATCCTTTTAGAATGCATGTAGTAACCATCACACATTCTTGAACGAAATACTTTATAGGCTAAATTTTCACTCCTAGTAGATCTGAATGCTTGCTCTGCCATATCCGTGAAACTTCCTCAGAATTTGAAAAGATGAACACAAAAAAGAATGGGTATTTCAGAAAAGATCAAATCCACCAATCAGTTTTGAGATTTGCAAATTCCTTAAAAACTATAGAAAATTTTTATAATAACTTTTGGTTGTTTCAAAGATTTATCCTTTTTTAACTACACCCTACTAACCGATCGTGCTCGTCAGTCGACTACAGAACATGGGTAAGATTCTTTAGTTAGAGAATATCTAATATCTAACAAACAGATGATGGTCAAACCACCTGCAAAATTGAAATGAATGCTGCTACAAACTGCTTATGCGATAAAAAGTTGGGACTAATTTAGGAACACTGCAGAGAATGCAGCATGGACAGGTTATCCCAAGAAGATTGTTAACCAAGTCGAATTCGAGAGTGAATCAACGGAGATTTACAAAATTATGCGTGATCAGAAGGAAAGTGTTAAGGAGAACCACAACTTTTACAGAATACACGGAGAATGTCATCACAAAACAAGTAACTGTGATATTGTTAAGATAGTAGAATCTAAAGGATGGAAAATGAGCAATACGAATTTAAGGATCGATGATAAGAGTAAGAATAGAATAAATAAAAATTGTATTTTATGCGTATAGGACAAATTCCAACTACTCAAGCAACAATTTCTCGAGCAGAGAGATACGCAGCTTTAAAAAGAACAGATCAATTACAACCTGTGGTTTGAAAAACGACATAAATAAAGAAATTGAATTTTTGCTCGATATGGGGATCGATGCTTCAGTGCATTTCTAAAATCTGCTACCTGCAGACATCAAAATAGACAAAGTCGGAACGGGTATAAAAGCAGTAAGTAGAGGTTAATTAGATATTGGTGGTCAAACTAAGGGCTTAAAAATCGAAATCGAATTTCAGCCATATGCCACCAAGAAATACCCCAAAGGGAATCGTTGGTTCAAAGGCTATGAAGAAATATATATTTCGTTAAACGTTTTCAGAACTTTTAGAACATAAACAAGGTGCAAAAATTATTAAATTCTTGATAAAAACAGTCAACATAATAGACTTTTTAAGGAATATTCGCATATGTTTAAAGAATTGAATGAAAAAATGTTATTTAATGTGGAAGAGTATAAGATAATCACAAAAACCCCAGAATTTATTACAAAAAGGCGAAACCTATTCAACTTTAAGTTTTTTTGACTCGGTAAACGGAGATTTTAACCACCTTTCAAGGTCCTGGGAATTTTGAACAAATCCTTGGCCAACTATTTGAGCTTGAACAAACACTTTTTATTCATGTTGGTTTTGTATGTTTTCATCTTGGCTGGAATTTCGGTCCCAGCTCCCTCCCTTTCCGGTTTTTTTGTGAGAAGACTGTAACGTTCTGGCAACTGTTCAGAGGAGACTTCCTCCTCTGGTTGGTAATGCCACCAGCATGACAGGCAGTCATTGATAACGATTTAGCTGTAGCTTTGTTAGATTCTTTAGAGTGAGTGTTATTATCTTCACACGCATAATCATGTCGTTTATCCCGGAAACCATGAAAAGGTGCGATGATCTGTCTCATAACAGACTATTCCCAGCTCAAAAGTTTAAAAAAAAACGAAATTTATTCAACTAGAAGCACCTATGCCTTTATAGAAGGAAAATTTAAATCTCTTACTGAGGTCCTGGGCACTTAGAACAAATCCTAAGCCCATTCTTTAGAGCTTCGGGCAAGCCCTTTTTTATCCATGCTGCTCCTACACGCATGTATATCATCCGGCCCACCTCCCCTTTTTTCTGGGTTTTCTTTTTATGATAAGGTTGTGACGTTCTGATATAAACTGTTATTAGTTTCACACACAGGAGTGTATTACATATCCGGGAAACCACGAAAAGACTACAGTCATCCGTCTCACGACAGATTCTGCCCAGCCAAAAGTTATTGGAGAAAGAAATATATAACCACATGGAAATTTTAAATGAATTTAAAATTATTGAGAAGTTTGAAAGCATCTTGGTTTTAAGAATAGTCACAGTTATGAAAAAATTCAGCGAGTTAAGAATTTATATTGATTATCAGCAGTTGAGCCTAATGACTATAATGAACATATACCCAGTCTCTAGAATAGAAAAAATTTTAAGTGAGTTATTTTAAGTCGGGCATTTTTTAATTTTGCATAGCACAAAATGACATGATCAATTGATGATTTAAGAAGGGTACATAGAAATAACAGCTCATAGACAAAAAAGTCAATTTGGAAGTTTGGGAGGGTGTCTTTCGGTTCATTCAGTGCACTGGTAACTTTTCAAGCGTGCTTAAGTACAATTTCGAAGAAGCAGAATTGAAAATTCGAATTTTCCTATTTAGATGACATTACAATTTCTCTAAATCTTTGGATGAGCACAAAAAAGCATATGTTGTTATAAATGGGTTTAAATTCCAATTTGCCAAAAAAATAGCTATGTTGAAAAATATTGTGACAAATAATGCAATTAAACCATATTCTTATAAAATTCAAGTATTGAGATATTTGGAGAACCCCTAATCTAAAAGATTAAGATTGTCTCTGGGGTTTTTGAATTCCTATAGACAATTTATTCTCAGATTGGCAGGTAATCTAGAAAGCTAGTTATTCTATTTAAAGGACAAGAAAAGAAAACGATTTAGACCATAAAGAATGAATTAAAGTCAATTTTCAAATAATTGAAATTACATTGTCAGAATAACTACGAGGAGGGTATTGTTCTAACTGCAGATGCATCTTAATTTGCCATTGGCACAGTTTTAAATCAAGAAATGACGAAGTTAAAGAAAAAATAAAATTTGCTTACATCAAAAAGTTAAATAGTGCGCAATTCAAATTTCAGGGGCTGACCGAAACGGCTAGCTATTGTAAAAGGTGTTGAATATTTCATGAGGTATCTGATACGGCAAAAATTAAACTCAGAATATAACAAAAGGTAATTTAATATATATAGGATCAAAAATAGAAATGGCATACTATTGAGATTGAATTTGAAACTTCATGAATTCGAATATGAAGTAAAGTATATTGGTGGTGAATCGAATAAAGCGGTTTACTTAAGTATATATGTCAAAAATGAGGTAGAAGTTCATCATTTAAATCAATAAAACGATGTTTATGATCAATGGTATTTTTAAAAAACCATATTTTATTAGACCATGGTAGAATAGATATTATAAAAGCCTTCTTGTGTAAGAAAATTAAATGAAGCGGATTGCGGAAGAATGTTAAAGAATTTGTTAACAGATGTGAAACTTGTCAAAATGGGAATGATGAATCGGTTGATACCAGACATGGGCTAATTTCCGTATAAGAAGTCGGTGATCTGTTAGAAGTTGATAAACTAGTGAATTCAGATTTGTATACATTGCCACATGTCATTTTTCCAAATGGATAGAAATAAGAGTATTGCACAAAAGATCAAAGAATCAATTTGAAATGTTATGAAGGAAGGTATTATTAATAATCAGGGGGATCAAGAAACATTCTATTCTTATAATGAAAAATAATCTGACAAAGAAGAAGTCCTTTCAAGATCTCAAAATTAACTGGTAATACAATTAGTCGGGCACTATAATGAATTAGGATATGCCAAAGGTTTACACGAATCTGATGAGCTAAATTAGAAAATTGAGTAAGTTTCAAAAATAGTTTGTAGCGCGATCATTTGATGCCGCCACCGAAACTATTAGTTTATCGGAACATAGAGTATTTTGATCTCTTCTCGGATAATAAGCTACACGGTAAAAATTTTAATTGCACCATACCTACATTAAATGTAGCAAATGAAGTTGACAAGATGTCAGTTCTAGATAAGTTTTCAAAGATTCAAGAAAAATATAAAACCTGGAAATATATAAGTGAAGAATAATTGTAAACAGGAAATTTTGAATTTATTTAAAAAAACAAACAGGAAACAAACACAAAGCCAAATGGGTAAATTGCTTTCAAACAAGAGTTAATAGAGTCTGATTCTTATCCAGTTTCTAAAAATAAGGAATCGTAAATTTGAATATATAACATGTCAAGAAATTCTTTTCGATGTTTGAGAAGGAGAATTTATTATGAGTATTAAGTATTTCATTCATTTATATAGCCAATTGTGTGTTAACTTACAAACCCATGTAGAATTTGGAATTATGGAAGTGATTAAGAAAATCATACGATTAATTGAGGACCAATCATAGATATATACGTCGAATTTATTAAATTATTTCTGTCTTCAAAACTTCTAGATTTGAGTGAAAATTTCGTTAAAACTAACATATATAAATCAGAATTTTTCCTACCCCTCTATTTTAAATATTAATGCTTCCAATATAATAATACAATTTGTTCAAAAAACGCATTATAGAGTTCATGACACCAAATGCTTTAGTTAGGTGTTGTATTTTCATGGATAAGTATATCCCTAGTTACGTTAAGTGCCATCAGGTTTTTCTCAAACATTCCACATACCTCGAAAACCCCATTTTTATCATTAAAATAGAATTTTAAATTAATAATTTATATGCTTTCCACGCGCTTGACAAAGGCCTAACGTAAGTTCGGCAAATTTCAGTGCATACTTTTCACACATTTCTTTGGGAATGCTATTCATATCTCAAAATTTTGTCTCTTAAATCTGAAATGTTTTTTGGCTAATATTCGGCCACACCTTCTCTAACATAACCTCATAAGTTCTCCATATGGTTCATATCATGAGAAATTGCTGGTAATTGCAGTACTTGTGTGCTTCTATTTTCAAATAACTGCTTTGTTATACCTGTCGTGTGTTTAGAGTCATTATCCTGTGAATATGAAATTAGAAAGTCCCATAGACACCAAAAGGGGGCAAAGAAGAAATGAAAGTGAACACATACATTGGGGCATCTACAATCCCGTGAACAAACAACAGTTTCCAGACGTCGTGATATGAGAAACAGACAAATACTATCATCGAGTCGTATAAAATTTTTGGTTTTGGTAATATTCTTCATTAAAAACTCAGAATCGGGCTTACGCCACACTCAACTCTTTCGATCTGTGTAATGAAGATTGATCTTGCATTCTTCACCAAAATCCATCATCATCAGCGGTTTCTGGGTTAGCCCAGTCCAATCCTTGGTCATTTTATGGTGAGTATTGATGTGCTTGGCCTGCAATGCTGACCTTTTCACGGAAAATAGGCCAAAATATTTTCAGAAGAAAAAATCTTTCTAACGGTTTTTTGACAGTTTCGAGGCATGCTTTCGTAGTGATAACCGTGGGTTCGTCTTCACTTTCTTGAGAACAGCAGACTTATGAAGAAGAAAAACAACGGAAGGCCTGCCATTATCACTCAAGTGGGAAGTGGGCCCATATCGACAGTTTTTCTTCAAGCAATGAGAAATGGCGCTCTATAAAAGGCCGGTTTTTTACTGCTTTTTCTGTCTGTTTGTATCCTTAGTCTGAGAGACAGATAATTTTTCCGAGGAAAAATTTATCGATATTGTTATATGGGTAAAAAAAGAGAACGGTATTCGGAGCCGGTGATTTGGTGAAAGAGTTGACATTGAAAAATTATGCGTTTTTTTTTGACAAAAATTTTATTTTAAGGGTAAAAATGTGAGTTTTAGATGTATGTAGAAGGATTGAGAAAAATCTGATAGCATATAACGCAACTAAGGATATAATTCGCAATGAAAATGCGACTCGAACAGCATATGAGGTCATGAAGCTGATTATGCGGTTTTTGAACAAAATGTACAACTCCCTACATTCATCTATATGCTCCTGAGCAGAATCTGTCGTGAGACTTATGACTGTAACCGTTTCGTGGTTGCCCGAATAAATAATACACTTATGTGTGTGAAATCAATAACAGTTTAAATCAGAACGTCACAGTCTCCTCATAAAAACAAAACCCCAAAAAAAGGGGAGGTGCGGCATGGATAAAAAAGGGCTTGCCCGAAGCTCGAAAGAGTGGGCTCGGGATTTGTTCTCTGTGCCCAGAACCTCAGTAGGAGGTTTAAAATTTCCTCCTGTCAAGACACAGACGCCTTCAATTAAATAATTTTTTTTTTGGAATTCAAAAAAACCTGTAAATTCATAAATACCCAATATCTTGGTATTAATTTATGAGAAAAACATTTGAATATTAAGATTTTACTCAGGTTTCTGAAAATTAGTCAACTTTATATAATTATGCGTATCTGAGTCATCAAAGGGGTTGGTAACGAAATCCCACAACAAGTATAGTAAAGAGATAGGAATTGTGCCTAAAGTCAAAGCGTACATCCAGTCTATTGTACTCAAGAAAACTCTGGAGTTTGCTTCATTTAAAAGATGACGGGCATCGAAGAGGCGGACAACCATGTGAATCTTGAGCAGCTAGTGCACAGATCATCGGACGTAGACAAGGGACTTGACACGGAATCAATCAAAGAGTAATTGATACTTATTAGATTACTCATTAAAGAAATCCTTTTAATCTGAGCCATCAAAATTTCAAAAATTAATTCTCATTTTACACGGGAAACTGAATTTTACAGGAACTGACATTTCTTCCTTAGAATAATGATTACAAATGTATTATTCCTTGAGCAATGGTGACATAATCATATACATTAAAATTTGGAACGCAAGAGCACTATAAATTCTTAAGTTATTCAAGGTAAAATTTAAAACTACTCTGTGAATGATCATATAAATAAAAGAGCAAGAAATTTTGAAAAGTACAAAAGGCAAAGATGATAATATGTATTAATATTTAATGGATAATAAGGTCTTGATTTTTATTTAAAATATATGAATTGATGAAAATCATTTATTGATAAGAAGCTTATTATACTATAAACGAGATATCTAGTCAGATTTCATCTTTATATAAGTTAATAAGACTTATATTAAACTTAACATGTCTCGTATGGTGCAAATGTGTTGTAAACAGCCCCACGGAAAGGATTGATATAACGATCTATCCTTCATTTAAAGAAGAAACTTAAGAAGCCAAAAAAATCCGAAAGTCATTGTTATTGCATTTATCTTTAGACTATATCATATGCAATAAATATAAAAATAAACATTAAAATTACTGAATAATTTCGACAAGATTCTGATTTTACTTTCTCATCTTGATATAAGTTTACAATGATATATCTGATATAGGCTTCTCAAATGCACTTCTTGGCTGAGGAGGTTCACATTTATTTTCATGTCTGATTTTAATTATTGAATATTAGCCACAGTGAAAAAAGTGATTTTTATGATATAAAGTCAATTAACAATCTCAAACTCTAGTAACATTGGAGTTTGCAGTAATTTTCTGTATTCTCTTTCCGAGAAACTTTAAATAGAATTCTTGTTGTCGAGTAACTTCATGTTATTTCTTTAGAGATTATCATTGTATTTGATAATCCAATCTATTCTTCTAAATAATCTGATTCGTGTAATTACACTTTATTGATTTATAAAAGAGGTTATCCTTAAGCCTAAATGCGAAATTACTACATTGTTCACACAGAAATACTTTAACATAAATATACACCCAACTCCTTCTTTCATCAAATCATCTTGATTCGAAGTTTATAAAGTAATAATTATGATATTGCCTAAGATTTCTCAGAGCTTTGTAGGAAATGTTTTTTTAGCTCTGGGTATACCTCTCGCCAAGGATAGGTAGCTTTGAGTAGAATTATAATATTGATGACATGAAATAAGAGGCCAAATTAATACAAATAAGGGAAGGAATCAATACCAATAACACGGATTAAACATAAGTTTGTATTTGACTTATCAGCCGGAGCATAATAGCAAAGGTTTGAAGTGGTTGATGATGATGATTGTTGTTTCTATAGGTAGAATCTAGTGAAAATTAAACTTTAAAATGTTTTCGTCAATTCTTTCGGACAATCTACACATTTTTAAAAGAAAAAGATAAGTTTCTACACCTCTTCTTACTATGATGCAGATTATGATGGTTAATATTAATTCAAATATAGCTTACAAGAAGAGATGTAACATATTAGAGTTTAGGATACACAAGAAAAAATGATTTAGATGCCTTCACATCTTATATAAATAGTTCTGTGGTAAGAGATAATGATGAGTCGATTATTTGATAAACAATTTTAGCATCCGTTAAAAAGATGACTTACATTTGAGTTTGAGTGGGCCACGATCTAAATCTATACTATTGACATTTTCCATGTTGAACTATTTAATCCCTTAATCATTGAAGCCTAACTATTTAAAGATCAAATTTCTAATTGTATTTTAGGATTTGTATAAAAACCCATGATCTATTTTTAAAGTATTAATGTCGTATGCTAAGTCAGCTTTTAAAGAAACAACATTTATTAAATGGGTTTTGTATTTATCTCTTAATGGTCAACACATAATTATTGGATAGTTGAGCAGAACTATCGAATATTCATAATGTTCGATAGGCGATTGCAAAGAGATGACAATTTAACTGATTAATGGTGGAATATAATCAACACCTTTACGACAATTATAATCAGTCTAATTTTATAAATGTTTTCCAAAAACGAAATTTATTCAATCTGTAGCATTTATACCTTTTGGGAAGAAGTTTGGATCTCTTTTATGGTCTTGAACGCTTGAAACAAACATTAAGTCTTCTCCTCAAGTTTTGAATAGTGGCTTTTTTAAATTCTCTAAAGTATTTTATGAGTTCTGAGAAAATCAACAATTTTATCATTATTATATAAATTACACCAATGTTTCATCGCAAATAAGGTGTGTTAGATGCCAAAAATTTTGGATATGATTGAAATTTGATATAAATTCAAGAATAGGCCTTGTTTTCGATAAACATGATATCGTGACTTATGCCTGATATACAGTTTTTTAAAAAAAAAAACATATGATCGATTTTATGACACCACATGCTTTGGGAGTTGTATTTAATGAAAAATACATCATTATATACGTTATGAGCCACCGGATTCATTTCGAACATTTCGTACCCTAGAAAACCCCCATTTGTCATCTAAAATAAAATTTTTGTTAAAAAAAGCACATAATTTTTCAATACATTGATGTCAAAAAATGATAAAATGAGTAAAATTTTCAGAAGGGGTACCTAGGTCGCTCGTTAGATACTCATAAGAGCTTGTAATGAACACATTGGTTCTCCAATAATATTTGTAAATTTTAATATAACGTTATAGATGAAGACATGAATATCTGATTATTTTACCATTTATGCATCCCAAGGAATAATTTACTAACAATGTATGTATCCACCTTTGGAACCAAGCAGCTCATCGATTCTGTGCGAGATACTATCATAAAGACGCTGCACATACTCCACTGGTATTAAATACCATATTCTCTTGACTAATTCCTTGAATTCTGCTTTTGTTCCTGGCAACACTGGTTCTTCAGAAATCTTGATCTTCAGGTATATTCAGAGATTCTAGATAATATTCATATCAGGCAAGAAGCTTTTTCATCTCAGCAGATGCAATTCTGTAGCCTTAATGAAGTCCTTGACTATTTTTGACAGGTGTTTAGAGTCATTGTTCTGATGAAGAATAGTTTCATCGGCATTCAGGTTATGAATCTGCAGGGTCTTGCCATATCCGAGACTAAGAGTAACAACATACACATTAGCATTCATTATTGTGTCTATGAACACAACTTTGCCCACCCCTTGATATGTTATTAAGCTTAATACCATCACTGATATTCCACCACCCCGATAGTTTGGGCCACATAGCGCTACACACGTCTATCGGAATCTAGGCCGGCAGTGCAAGTCCTATTTTTATCAGTGAATATGACTTTGCACCACTTATCTTCAAGGAACTTTTTCATAACCCTGGCATATTCGAGTCGAGCCTTCTTCTGACGGTTTGAAACCAGGGCTTTTTGAGCTTAGAATAGCTTTTAAGCTCTACTGATCATAAAGTGTGTTACTGTTGATCTTCTCGCTGATATACTGAGCGTTCTCTTCACTTCATCAGCCACTTGTCTGGCATTTTTTGAGTTGTCCTTTCTCAACGTTGAATACCACCTGTGCAGATGTGCGTGATGAGAGCTTCTTTGGTCGTCCTGGATTCTTTGGTGTCTTTCTTATCACTTATTTTGGCATGTACTTGAGAACTGTCGGGTGTCTTATACCAACCATCTTCGCCACTTCCCTTCCAGATTTACCTTGAGAGCACAACATTTGAATGCAAATGCATGTTTCTCTATCTATCCTCTTCATAGGGTTGCTATAATCGTTAAATTTAAGTATAAATTGGGCGGAAGAATATGCTTCTTGATGTGCATAAATCGTAAAACAATCAGGTATTCATGTCTTCATCTATAACTTTGTATTAAAATGTACAAATATTATTGAGATCGAGATATTATTTGAGAACCAATGCATTTATTACAAGCCTGAATGAGTACCTGAGGAGCGACCTAGATACCCATTCTGCAATTTTACTCATTTTACCATTTTTGCACACCAGTGTAAATTTAAATAGATCGAATACATGACTTATGTAAGAAAAAAGAATTTATTTAATGAATAATCTAATAGTTATACATTACCCATTGATCGATTCCGTGTCAAGTCTCTTGTCTACACCCGATTATCTGTGCACTAACTGCTCAAGACTCACATGGATTGACAGGAAGTGGCTTATTGCTTTTGATTTTTAATTGCTTCATTATTGGAGCTAATTTATTGCTTTTGGGTGGGGGAGTGACAGGTGTGTTTTTTTTTTTTTTTTTTTGTGTGATTTTGGATCACGTATGAGACATTTATGATCGAAGGGTATAGATTTATGGCTGACCCTTTTTTTATTGCGGGTTGGCATGGTGGAGGATCACTCAGCAGCACTTGTGTGTGCGTACGTGATTATGTTTTTAAGGAGGATATTGTGTGCTGGTCGTGTAACCCATAACCTGTGTGCTAGAATCAAGTAGAAGATCAGGTAGCAGCTGCCGCACTGTTGTGCATGTACATGATTTGATTTTTTTTTTTTTTTTAATGATCAGTGGAAAAGGTAATGCGCGCTTCTCTTTTCTCACTTTTTGTCAATGTATAGAACTCATAGGAAACCTCACACCTGAATGTTATCACACTCAATAATTAAAGTAGTATTGGTGTAAACTGTTGTTAAGTAGGTACTTCGCACGTACGTTTGCCACGTGCTGGTACCTTCTTCGTGTGTGTTTGGTTCTCTCCCTTTTTACAGTGCACTCTGTTTGACTGACCCTCCTTATGATAATTTCATAATAATTTGAAATAATAGCATGCGCTGCTTTTTTTTTTTTCGGGCTTCATATCTAATATTTTGGATTCTGATTTCTAAAAACCTTAGTAGTTTTCGAACTCTTCACTCGTCAACTCGTGTGTGTTGTGCATTAAAAAGATTTAAACCCGGGGGGGGGGGGGGGGGGGGGGGGGGGGGGGGGGGGGGGGGGGGGGGGGGGGGGGGGGGGGGGGGGGGGGGGGGGGGGGGGGGGGGGGGGTCTTAACAGGAACAACTCTATGAACGCCGTCGAGGATTTACCTATGTCTCTCGGAATAACTCAAACCCAAGGACAGAGCCACGAATTATTTCGATAATTCGACTTATGTGGCTAATTCAAGCGTCACCAACAATCAACCCACTCCATCGTCAACAACAACAACATCACTCTCAATCCCATCACCACCACCACCACCACCAACAACAACATCAACTCCGTCACCACCACCACCAACATCAACTCCATCACCACCACCAACAACATCAACTCCATCACCACCACCAACAACATCAACTCCGTCGCTTCCGTCGCCAGGGTCTGCACCGCATGCAATATAGAAATTGCATCATCAAAAGTGGAGCGCACATCTTCGCTCCAATTCCCACAAGATGCTCGTTTTTACACCTATAAATGGGCAGGTGAAATTAATTTCGAGCGGATTTAAGAATCGGATTTCGACATTCTCATTTGAGAATAAACACAAAAATGTAGTCGATCCAACAGAGTTTCTGGGTGAAGCAGCTCAAGAAACTCTTCCATTAATTCATAATGTATTGCTAACCCACACAGCATGCCAACATGAATATAGAACTCTTTGCAGAGTATATTAAATTCGCTGATGATGATGAATTGGTGATGTCAATTAAATCCCATCAATCGAATATGAGTATCATAACAGCGTCTAGTGATCTGGGAGAGATAATTAAAGATCACTCAGCAATCATTTGCGCGAAAATGGATGAATTTCAAGAGAAGGACAGTGGTTGGACACTCTCGCAGATCTTAAGGCTGGAGGTAAACATCAATAAATATACTCCACTTAAGGTTTCAAGCTTTATTGAAACGCCTAAAGTGTTGAGAAATAAAAAAGCATTAATTAATGTTAAAAATGCTGATGCATTTTGCTTCAAATGGGCATTAATATCAGCCCTTAAAACTCCACTAAACAACCAGCCTGCACGATGCTCAGCATACAAAGTTGATGGGATTGAGAGTGACTGGATAAAAATTGATGAATCGCTCACACTCAATTTTTCGAAATTGGATTTCCCACTACCGTTGGATCAAATAAAAATTTTTGAAGCTCAGAACCAAAGCATTAGCATCAATGTTTTTGGTTTCGATGAGCAGACGAATACAGTCAACGGGCCTTTATTTGTGACGGAAAGGGAGAAGACAACCCACATCAGCCTAATGTTGCTGGAGACCGAGGAGCGCGGACATTTTGTGTGGATAAAAAATTTGTCAAGGTAATATTTAAATAAATACTCTTTGCTAAAACAAAAAAAAAAATATTTTCTAAAACATATATATTTGTTTTTTATACTTCCAGACTTGTAAGACGCCAACTTACATCACACAAGTCACAGCTATTCTTCTGCAAGACGTGCCTAAATTACTCACATAATGAGCGGATGCATGCAGAGCACCGTCAGCAGTGCGGCAAGGTTGTGGCAACGCTCCCATCGGATGACAAAGCAAGTGTTAATTTTAAGAATTTTAATCGTAGTTTAGACGTACCCGTAGTAGTATACGCAGATTTTGAGTGTGTTCCTAACCCCCCTCAGTTCACAATTGAGTGAGAATGTCATAGCAACATCGCAGCATATCCCCATTGCTTTCGTATTTCATAAATTGCGCTTTCAACCCATCGTTAGATAAGCTTGTTTTAGAAACTGGTGAAGATGCAGGTATAAAATTCGTCAAGTCTCTTATCAGAGATGTAAGAAACGATATTTATACCTATTATTTAAGCACAATTTTTTTTTTTTTTTTTTTTTTAGATGATGAGAATAGTTTTTTCAGAAATGCACACAATTGTCACATCTGTGAAAAGAGCTTTAGGCAATGATCGAGTTAGGGATCATTGCCATTTAACTGGGTTGTATAGGGGTGCAGCGCACAATGCCTGCAACATTAATTTCCAAATTGCACCTTTTGTTCCGGTATTTTTCCACAACTTTTCAAAATATGATTCACATCTATTCGTTAGGGAATTAAATAAAGTTGAAGGTGATATAAAAGTACTCCCCCTTAATAAGGAGTTGTACATTTCACTGTCTAAATATATTCATATTGCATCCCATGACAAAAACCTTGAAATTAGATTCTTAGATACGTTCCGTTTCATGGCATCAAGTCTAGATGCACTTAGTAGCAATCTAGATATAGACAATTTCATTAACGTAAAAGCCTTTTTCCCATTAGATGATGAATTTCATCTAATACGTAGGAAGGGTGTATTTCCTTATGAGTATATTGACTCAAAGAGTAGATTAGATGAGTCAGCTCTTCCCCCCAGGGATAAATTCTTCAACACTTTAACAAACACAGAATGTTCAGTTGAAGACTATTCCCATGCACAGAAGGTCTGGGCAGTTTTTGGATGTCAAAGTCTTAAAGATTACATGGAATTGTATCTTAAGACTGATGTTCTTTTACTGTCGGATGTATTTCAAAATTTTCGTGCAATTTGCAAGAAAATATATTCATTAGATCCCGCCCACTATTACACTACACCCGGTCTCTCATGGGATGCAATGCTAAAAACAACAAAAATAGAACTAGAATTATTAACTGACATTAATATGTATAGGTTCATTCAAAGTGGTATTCGTGGTGGATTAGTTCAGTGCTGCAAGCGCTATTCGAAAGCCAACCATATGTATATGGAGAATTATGACAGCACTAAGCCATCAGAATTCCTGATGTATTTAGATGCCAATAATTTATATGGTTGGGCAATGTCTCAACATCTCCCATATTCCGGCTTTAGATGGATGAATGATGCAGAATTAAATGCATTTGACATTTCATCTATCAAAGATAATTCAGAGTCTGGGTACATTCTTGAGGTAGATCTTTTGTATCCAGACTCTCTTCACGATTATCATAATGATCTACCTTTTTGCCCATCAAACCAAAAGCCTACTCCGGAGGCTAAAGTAAATAAACTTGTTGCTGACCTTAGGTCAAAAATAAAGTATCCTATCCATTATAGAAATCTTCAGCAATGTTTAAGAAATGGCTTAGTATTAACAAAAATACACAAAATTTTGGAGTTTAAGCAGTCTCCCTGGCTTAAAAAGTATATAGACTTAAATACATATCACAGAACATCGGCAAAAAATAATTTTGAAAAAGACTTTTTCAAATTATTAAATAACGCAGTCTATGGAAAGACGATGGAAAACGTTGAAAAACGTAAAGACATCAAATTGGTAACATCGTGGGAAACCACAAATCGC